>QAXK01004223.1:0-12320 GCA_004335735.1 Chlorella sp. KRBP | reverse complement strand
CACTGTGCAAGCAGCTCTCTCTCACACACGCCACACGTGTGAGGCGAGCTTTTGTGACGGCTGCAGCATCATGACACCTGCCGTGAACGCCAGCAAAGAAGAAGATGTACGCTCACGCAGTGGTCAACGGCATGCAGCAAGGCTCTGCAAGGGCTCTCTCTTTGGGGATCATGCCATGGGCTCGTCATGGGTACACCAAACGTCAAACACTCGGTGCACTCAATGGCACGACAGCCTGTACAGCACGGACTGAAGGGAGGGGTGGAAAGGGAGGGCTGCGGAGGCCCAGGCCGGCAGGGAGGCCCATGCCGTGAGGCAGGCCCATCCCCAGTCCCTGCTGCTGCTACTGCTGCTGCATGCCCACGATTCCCTGAGGCGTGCTACGGCCCCGCACCTCGAATCTGTGCTGCCTTGCTTACCGCGGCTGGGCCGCCCCGTTTGCAAGCGCACACACACACACACCTCGAATCTGTGCTTGCGGAAGTCCTGCGTGCGGTCCCTGCTCCACGACGTGTAGTAGCCCACGGGGAACCTGCAGGCCACCACATTAGGGCATGGCGCATGGACAGGCTTAGCGTTGAGGGCCCAGGGACACAGGGCAGCGACGGAAGGCAGCTGCGCGTGGCGTTAGGAGCGCGAATGCTAGGTTCAGGGTTATGGGTAGTTATGGGTGGATTAGCGTTCACTTGCACTTGCCGCAGATAATGGCCACCAGCCGTGCAAACTTGCACGGCAAGAGTCAAGGTTGTGGCTAGGATTAGGGCTTGCACTTGCACTCACTTGCACTTGCCGCGGATGATGGCCACCAGCCGCTCAAAGGCGGGCGTGAAGAAGGCACGCCGCCGCGCCACCTCTGCCGCCGCCTGTTGCCCTACATGACAACGGCACCGTGCGCCGCCAAGAGTGGCAACGGTACAGATTGAGGGTAGAGGGAGGTGTCTGCAGGCGTTGGGCTGCTCTTGTGTGCCCTTTTCAGTGATTTGGTGCGCACGTGTGGGGCAGCTTCTTCCGCGCACCTTCTGGCGAGTTGTTTTCCGCCGCCACCTCCATGAGCTCCTCCGATTCAGCCCGTTGCGCGCGCCAGAACGCACTGCAAGGCAAGCCAGGCAGCATGGCGGCACAGCACGCATGCTCGTTTTCGGCGCTGGGCTTAGCTGGCAGGTCTGCTGGGCGTGGCGTGGTGCAGCCTGACGCAAGGACCGACTGCTCGTTTAACAGGTTGCATGAGAGGCGATGCCTACACTGGGTCGCTGCTGATCCGTACTGCCTTGGTTGATGCGGCCTGGAGCCCTGTTCGCAAGCTACACACACACACACACACACCTTGAGAGGTTGCGTGAGAGGCGGTGCCAAAAGTTGAAGCTCATGCCCGACAGCGAGTTGTCCGGGTGCGCCGCCACGTCCAGCAAAGCCTCCACCGGGGCTTGCACCTGCGCATGGGGTTAGGGTTAGGGCTAGGTTAGACACAGGTGGTGGGCCCCATGCAGCAGACACCTGCGCGCGTGCCGACACAATGCTGTGCACCAGCCAGCCTGCCGCAGAGGCATGGTACGCCTGACGCTGCGCCTGATGGTGCAATGCGATGGTGCACAAACGTGTGGACAGAGAGCAAGCCAGGTGGTGTGCTACTGATGGTGCATACAATGGTGCACAGGCATGTGAACACAGTAAAGCCAGGTGGCACAGGTGCTACTCACCTCCTGCACCGCCGTGGCGATGAGGTGCACGTACGCCTCGCCGACCTCTGCAAAGAGCCGCGCCATGCCCTTGGCCGTGTGCTCGTCGTCGTCAAACTCGTCCGTGGCTGCTGCCGCCGGGGCCGCCGCCCTGCACGCACCTCAAGGCAGGCACAAGGAGGACGCAGCTTACAGGTCCGCATGAGCAACGGTCGAGAGTACAAGAGTGCCGGGGCACCAGCTCCAGTCGCACCAGCCCAAGGCCACAAGGCTGCATGACAGCTGCAACGCTGCCAAGCGCCCAACAAGACGAGGGCACGTTTGTCAATGCACCAGTGCATGCGCGCTGAGCATGTTCAAAGGGAAGAGCAGGAGTAAGCAGACTGGGGGTGCGAGGCCAGTCCCACAGGACTCACTATCCCCCAGGCCCCACCCACTCACGTGCGCTTGTTGGCGCTGCCCTCCTCCTCCTCCATCTCCTCCACCGCGCGGTGCATGGCCACTGAGAAGCGTGGCCTGAGGGACATGATGGTTGGCACCAGCACCTGCACAGGCACAGTTGAGCGGCCGTGCAGATCCGTTGCAGCTGCAGTGATCTGCTACGCCCGAGCACCACACGCTCTGCTCTCCCAAGCACTGTGACCCTGCTTGTGGCAGTGTCGCAGGAGCAGAAGGCGGACTCTTACGTGCTACCCTTTCCTGCTGTTGCGCCTTTTAACCTCAAGCCCTAGCATGCAGTCGTCTGGCATGCTGCTGCTCCTCACCACCTCACCTGGATGAGTGGCATCATGCCCTGGTCAATGGTGTTGGTGCCCCGGTCCACCGTGCACCAGATGAGCTCACAGACGGCGTCCACACTGGCGTGGAAGAGGTCACTGGCAGAGCGCAACCCCTCCAGGCATGCCACCACCTGCCCAGCACGCACACATCACATATCAACGAATGTGCCTGATGCGCTCGCTCTGAAGCGGCAGAAAGCAGAGCGGGAGACGCTGCGGGCGCGGGCACAGCGACCAGGCGGCAGTGAGCAAGCGCTGCGCCCATGCGGAATGAGCCATCACGCACCAGCGGGTGGGAGGGCAGGTGCGTGCCGTCAGGGCCCAGCGCCAAGCCCTCGCTGAGCCGCAGCCATGCGCCAAACGCCTCGATGACGGCTGGTTGCTGCCGCGCGGCAATGGCGGCGTTGGCTCCCCCGTTGGACATCATGCAGCTGCGCACACACACAGGATGGGGCGAGACGTGCGTCCCAACAGGATTCTGTCTCTCAAGCACCTCCACAGGCTGTCCAGCTTCCCAACCCCCACCCTGCACCGTCCTTGCATCAATTCTCCGCCCGAAGCAACCCGGACCAACCATTCTCCATGGGCTACAGGGCGCTCCCCTGCAGCTCTCCACCAGGGCACCATAATGTTCCGGCAGGTGGGACCTCTATGGCATGACTCACCTGGTGAGCAGGTTGATGGCGGCACCCGTAGCTGCCCTGAGCTCCACCGCGTGCTGCCGGCGCCGCTCTGGCCGCACCGCATACTTCATACTGTCCACCTCCTGCGGTGCTCGCACGGCGTGTGTGGACAAGAATGCTACCCCATGTATGCCGGACAAGCATGCTAGCCATTCGCCTGCAGCGTGGGCCGTGCGCTGCTTCCCCGCCTGCCTGTCCGCCCACCCGTCTGCTGCGTGCCCTCGGACCACGCACACCCACACGATGCCAAGGGCATCTCATGTGATCTGCTGCCAGGTGGTGCGCACCAACAGATGAAGCCGGTCCCTGCTGCAGCTGCCCACCCCCACACCGTCCGCTGCAACAACCGCCCACCTGCGGCAGGACGGTGAGCAGCTCCAGCAGGCACGGCAGAGCGGTGTCCGCCGCCGCGCGCTGCTGCAGCTGCACCGCGAACCAGCACACGCAGCCGCCCCCCGCCAGCTCTGGGGGCACGGGCACGTCGCTGGGAAGCCCCCACTGCGCGGCAGGGAGGTGCACGGTCAGCGCCACCAGCGCCAGGCACAGCTGCGTGCGCACTGGAGGGGGGCCCCTGCGAGGGGGGTACACAGTGTGCACGCATTGCAGTCCGTGTGTTGAGGGTGTTGAGAGGCGTGTGCTGCTGCCGAAGTGGCGTCTGCGCTGCCCCACTGCTGGGCACTGCTGGGCCAGGTGCGCCAGGGAGAGGATGCATAGCGCATGCTGCTGTCTGTGCTAGGTGCGGCACGCACGCACTTGGCATACTTGAGCAGCAGCGTCATCAAGCTGTCCCGCAGGCTGCCCACTGCGTTGGCTGGGAGCTCCTCGAAGTCCCGCTGCACCTGCGTGGGCACGCGGCAGCGCACAGTGCGGCACGGTACGCTGCCTGCCTGCCCGCGTGACAGGGCGCGCCGCCCCAAACGCCGGAGGTGCAGGCCTGCGCTTGCCTTGGTGCGCAGGGTCTGAGCGCCAAAGTACTGCGCTTCCATTGTGGAGCTTGGGTCGTGCAGCATGCGGTCCGAGGTGGACCAGGCGTCCACCGTCTGCTGCCACTGCTCGAGGAACTTGTTGGCCTGGTCCTTGACCTCCTTGCCGTCCTGGTGGTACAGCGCGTGCAGCGCAAGCAGCACCTGCTGCGCGCTGTCCGCCTGCGCCATCCTGTCGCCGCTGGTTCGCGCTGCACTTGCAGATCTGCTGATCAAGCGTCGGCGAGAGGGGATCAGCGGTGCGCCATCAGCGTGGTGTGCAGCTGCGTGGTCACGTTGCGTAGCGCGGTGAGGCGGCCGCTGCTGGTGTGTGTGGGAGCGGCAAATGGAGGTCTACAAACGGGCGCGCAGGAGTGGCGCCAGAGCTCCACAGAGTTCGGAAGATGGTGGACCTCGAGGAGCGCAGGATCATCTGCAAAGTGTGAGTGCCTGCAGGGTGGTGCACGACGTGAGGCACGGCAGGCGCACCCAGCCGCAGACGTCCTCTGCGCTCGCCCTCTGCGCAGGTGCCTGACGCAGTTCGCCAGGTACATCTGCCCGCGATGCAACACCACCTACTGCAGCCTGCCGTGCTACAAGCAGCACAGCGGCACCTGCACCGAGGCCTTCTACCGGTGAGCAGGCGTCCGGCCTGCTCCGTGTGCTGCAACGCAAGGCCCTGCAGCTGAGCGCAACGTGTGGCATGACGTGGTGGTGGCGGCGCAGGGACCAGGCTGTGCAGCAGCTCAAGGGCACGCACGCGCAGCAGTCGGAGCGGCGGGAGCTCAAGGCCATGCTGCAGCGCGTGCAGGAGCAGCAGGAGCACGACGCGGCGGTGCTGGAGCAGATACAGCGCTCTGGGGAAGGCGGCGGCCATGGGGAGGAGGAGGAGGAGGAGGTGGAAGACACTGACAGCGATGGCAGCGAGGAGGACGATGAGGACGAGGAGAACAGCAGTGCTGGGAGCGGGCCTGAGGAGGAGGAGCAGGACGATGAGGATGCAGAGGAGCCTGCTGGGACAGCAGCACGCCCTCCGCAGGAGCAAGCGCTCACAGTAGCCAGCACCAGCTGCAACGGAACGCAGCAGCAACGGCACCCGCAGCAGCCGCGTGGAGGTGTGCGGGTGGGCGCCGGGCCAGGCAGGTTGAGGGCTGCGACTGGGAGTGCGAGTGCCAGCAGTGGAGGCGCCCACCTGTCCCGCAAGACCCTCGCCAAGCTCATGCGCAAGGTGCGCTCTTCAAGCATGCACAGCATCCTTAACTGCTTCATGCCGTTCCCACACCTCTTCAATGCACCAGGGTGCATACTGCATGCCCTGCACGGCTACCCCTATCCTTGTGCAGTTCAAGCACGCCGCTGAGCTGGACAGCACAGAGCTGGACCTGGAGCAGCACCTCGAGCCTGCAGAGCTGCAGGCCTTCCAGCGCGCCCTGGCCTCTGGCCAGCTGTCGCACCTGCTCACGCCCTGGCAGCCGTGGTGGCTGACGGCTGAGGCGCGGGAGGTGACGCTCTCCGCCTCCGGGCAGGCGCTCGTCAGCGTGGTTTCTGCTGCTGGCGGTGCGGCTGGTGGCGGCGGGCGGCAGGCAGAGGCAGGGACAGGGACAGGCAGGCAGCGGGAGGGCAGCAGCAGGGCAGGTGGGGAGCAGGCACGGGAGGGGGGAGAGGGCGCAATGGGCGTGCTGCCAGCGGGACCGGACCAGCCCCTTCGCGCCGTCTCCACCCTCACGCGCGCGCGCCCGTCGCCCTTGCTGCCGTACCAGCTGGTGGAAGTGCTGTACGCGTACTGCTTTGTGATGCGGCGGTACAACGGCGAGGCGGGAGGTGACGAGCTGCTGCACGAGGCGGTGGCGCTACTGGGGTGCCTCACGCCCGCCTTGGCTGCTGCTGCGCCGGCTGCTCCCTCAGCCCCAGCCACCACCGCCGCCGCGGTGTCTACGCCAGCCACTACCACACCACCAGGCCCCGCAGTTGCAGGCGCTGCATCCGCTCCATCAGAGGCAGGTGGCAGCGGCGCCGCCCATGCCGCACAGGCGGCAGCACCTCTACCCAGCGTGCCAGGAAGCACCTCGGACGCCATCATGCGCTGCCTGAGCGCGGCGTGCGCTCCTCCTGTCGGCGACATGACCCTCCGGTGCGGGTCATCGATTTCTTGGGAGGGCGTTTGCACAGTTGCGGGTGCAATCTCGTGGCATTAAGGGCCTGCGTGCTGCTGATGCCCCTGCAGGAACATGGCGCTGGGCATTCTAGGAGACGTGGCTGCGCTGCTGACGGCGGGGCAGGCGTGCGTCGTCCTGGCGCTGGCCGACCTGCACCGCATGTTCACGCGCGCCGCCGCCACTTGTGGAGGCACGCGCCCTTCAGCAGCAGCAGGCGCCAGGAGCTCCAGGAAGCAGCTGCTGGCGCTGGCGCACAAGGCGTGGTTCCTGATGTGCTGGGCGCACGAGCAGCCGGGGGAGCTGCTGGGCGTGGGCCTGCCGCAGCAGGTGCAGGAGGAGCACGCGCTGCTGACGGCCCAGCTGCAGCAGGCACCACGCAGCGCAGGGGATGGAGTGCTTCTGACGAGGTGACTTTTGTGCTGAGCCGTGCTGCGCGCCCAGTGCGCGATGAGAGGCTGGCTGCGTGGTCCGATGAGAGCACCGATTGCAACCTGGCCCTGTAGCGCTACCCATTGCGCGAGTTCTGCTCTTCGCGCGGTTCGCATGCTCAGTGGCTCGAGAAGCACAGTGCGAAGCACAGTGAGAAGCACAGCCATTGGGTGCATTGACGCTGCAGCTCACTCGCTGTGCAGACGCGTTGACAAGCAGCTATTCCGATGGGGACCCAGGACCTCCTGGCCAAGGTTTCGCAGCTGCAAGAGCAGCTCACGCGTGCGCTAGTAGATGGCACAGACTCTACACAAGAGTCCAAGCTCAAGCTGCAGCTGGCAAAGCTCATGCAGAGACACGTGCGTGGCCCCCCGCCTTCCGTCCTCTCCCCGCATGCACGCAGCGATGTCTGCAGCCCGTGGCATGCCTCATGCCTTGGAAGAGGCAGCGGTGCTGTGCTGAGGGGGCAGAGGGCTGGCGCGCGCGACGGTCGAGCGTGCCCCTGGTCGTGCGCCTCGGTGCCCGCAACAACGCCCTGCGCCTTGGTGCCTGCAGGTCCAATTGACGACACCAGATGACGTGGCAAAGAGGTACAGAGCCGATGAGATGGTGGCGGTGGCCGAGCACGAGCTCACGGAGTGCGAATGCCGGCAGGTGCGGGGGCGACATCCGCACAGGCGCACGCAAAGTCCTGTCCTGGCCCACACTAGCCACGCCAAACAGAGCCTGTGCAGCAATTTCACCTCCGACAGGCCTCTAGCCTCCAAGTTTTTTCGCACCTGACCAACTCTCGCCCAACCGTCCGCTTGGTCGTCAACCGTATGCGTTCTTCTTCTCCTCTCCTCATCCTCACTCCTTGCCCTGCAGCTCCAGGACCGACTGACCCAGCTGACCAACAGTGACCGCACCGCTGAGCCGGAGCTCCTGAGCGCCCTGAAGAGCTCCATTGACTCATACCAGTCACGGCTCCACGACCTGCGACAGCGCCGCTCACGCCTGGAAGGTGAGCTCCACGTGCCCGTGGCGGAGCCCATGTGCCAGCAGCGCTCTTCCTGCCTCGAAAAAGTAGCACAGAGCCAGCAGCGCTCTGCTGGTGTCCTTGGGCGTCCTTTGCCGAAGCGTATGCAGCTGGCTGGTGGTGTTCACGGCTGGTGTTCACGCTTCTGCTGCTTGCTGCGCAGCCACCGTGCCCTCCATGGCTACCGGCGCGACGGTCAGCAACAGTGAGCGCTCATGCCTAAGTTCACAGCTCACACCAGCTTCACGGGCACGCTCTCCTGCAGCACCTGGGAACGCTGCACGCAGCAGCACGCGCCGCACAGCTTTTGTTTCGCGCAAGCAGCCTTCGTGCTAGGAATGGCCAGTGTCGCACGAGTGACCAATGCGGACTAAGCGCTCTCCTGTGACCTGCACGTCGCGCTGCAGTCAACACCCCGGCTGTCAGCGACACTGCCATGGGCGGCCTGGGTCATCCCCTCCCTGACCATGACCATGACCACACGGCGTGGGCGCGGCGCGCAAGCACGCCCGGGGCACGCACGGGACGCCACGCCACGCCTCCTCCACTGGGGCAGGGTGGCGCGGAGGGTGCGGCCGCTGGCCGCCGTGGCGCTGCTCCACTCACAGGTGCGGCTGTGGTGGTGGTGGTGCTGCTGCTTTGCCCACAGGCACAGCATGTGTTCGTGCTCTTCATCAAAAGCACGGGAGTGTGATGGTGGTTGGTGGTGGCGCTGCTTCAACAATGTGGCACGGTGGTGGTGCTGCTTTTCTACCAGCAGGCGCCGGGGACCGTGACGCCGCTCCACCACCCGACGCGGGCCATGGAGACGACGGCACTGCCGTCAACGCCGCCCTGTTGCTGGGCACGGAGGAGGTGGAGGAGGTGGCGGTGGTGGCGCAGGGGCGCGGCGTTGCCCTGCTGCCAGCCACAGAGCGGGTGAAGGAGGTGGCGGTGGTGGCGCAGGGGCAAGCGGGCGAGGAAGCCGTTGGTGGGACGGAGGGGGCGGCTGCGGGCTGTGCGGTGGCAGCGACGGTGGCGGATGCAGCAGGTGCTGTGGAGGCGGTGACGACTGCAGCCGGCGGTGCGGAGGTGGCGGCTGCACCAGCCGACACGGAGCTGCCACCCACGCAAGCGGAGCTCCTGACGCTGCCTGCGACTGAGGCAGCTGCAGCAGCACCCACGCAGACGGTGACGGCGTTGCCAGCAGAGGCTGAGGAGGGCGCTCTGGAGCCCACGCAGCCAGAGACTGCAGCAGCGTCACCACAACAGGAGCATGGGCCGCTTGACGCGCCAGCAGCGGAGGTGGGAGAGGCGGTTGCCGCTGATGCAGCAGGCGTCATCACAGCCTCGCTACAGCAGCCCGAGGACGCGTGTGCTGACCTCCCTGCACCTGCACCTGCACCTGCTGATGAGGCGGCTGCTCACATACCAGCAACGCAGCCGCAGCCGCAGCAGGAGGAGGAGGGTGGTGCTGCGGACGCTACCGCGGCGAATGCCGGCAAGCAGCAGCAGCAGCAGGAGGGCGACGAGGAGGCAGCGCCTGTTGCCTCTCCAGGCCATGCGGACGCCACCACTGAAGCCGCTGCACCAGGAGCAGAGGGCGACGGCAAGGGTGATGAGGGGCTAGAACCACTCAGTGCCGGTGCCATGTTCGCCGCAGACCTGCTGCTGGCCACCGTGCCGCCCTCACCCGCCCCGCCCTCCCCACTCGACGGCGCTTTCATTACGCTGCCGGCGCCGCCGCTGCAGCAAGCCGCCGCCCTGCAGCAGCAGCAGCAGGAGCAACAGGAGCTGGAGGTGCAGGAGGCAGCAGCTCAGCAGGCTGCCGAGGACCATCTGCAGGAGGAGAAGGAGCAGGAGGCAGCTCAGGAGGTCACTGAGCCACAGAAGCAGCAGCTGCAGGAGGTGGAGGAGGAGGCAGTAAAGCAGACGGCAGTAAAGCAGCCAAGGCGTGGTAACCGCCCCATCACGGGTTGGACCTCCCCCGCGGAGGACTGGGAGGTGGCCCCTGACACCGCGGAGGCCACACCTGACGCCCCAGACCCACCCACCACCCTGACCGCCAACAGCCCCACCGCCGCCGCCGCCGCCGCCGCCGCTTCACTGGTTGCTGCCCAGGCCGCCTCAGAGCAGCTTGCACTCGCGCGGGAGGAGGAGAACGATGGCGCGAAGGCTGCGGCGGTGCTGGCTGCCCCAGTGCTCACACTGCCCGCCGCCGTCGGCGCCTCGCCAGCTGCCGCAGCACCCGCTGCCGCCGCCGTCGTCGGCTCGCCGCCAAGCAGCAAGTTCAAGATCAAGGTCAAGTCGCCGCGTGCGTCCCTGCGGCCTCCTGGCAACGTGGACGAGCTCCAGCGCAACACTTCTCCAGGTGAGCAGTGTCCGACCCTTTTTAGACACTTCATGCTTGTGGAAGAGCTCATCCGCACCACCTTCCCAGGTGAGCCACACGCCCACAGTCACACGCACAAAGGTCATGTGTGGTACTGTTCTCGCTTCCATGTGTGGCTGATCTGATGTGCCAGAGAGATGGCTGTTCCACACTTGCGCCAGACGGGGCGAGAGTGGCTCTCCCTGTGACAGATTTGACTCCTGTAGACACCGCTCACTCACTCACTCACTCACTCACTCACTCACTCACTCACTCGTGCCGCAGGCGCCCCCTCGCTCCCCACCACCAGCCCCTCCCTCCAGGCCCACCGCCCCACCGCTGCCTCGCGCCGTGCCGGTCCCCTGGGCATGCCAGCGCTGAGCGCAGACGTCGCCAAGCTCGCCACCCGCTCCGCCACACCTCCCCGCGGCTCACCTGTCAAGGTCATGCCCACCAACAACAACAACAACAACAACAACAACAACAACAACAACAACAACAACAACAACAACAACAACAACACCGCCGCCGGCACTGCCGCCACGCCCTCACCCGTCAAGGCCATACTCACCACCGCCGCCACCCGCTCCGCCACACCTCCCCGCAGCTCACCTGCCAAGGCCATACCCACCACCACTGCCGCCGCCGTCCCGCCCTCATCCTCCAAGACCGTGCTCACCTCCACCATCACCACCGGCCCAGCAGCAGCAGCAGCAACTGCCGCCATCCCCACGGCCAACACCTCCGTCACCACCTCCGCCACCGCAGCCGTGGCAGCGGCAGCAGCTGGCCTGCAGCACGAGGGCATCAGCCCCAGGGACCCCGCAGTCGCGTCCCCATCACCGCTACCAGAGCAGGTGCAGCTGCAGCTGCAGCAGACGGAAAGGCGCCGCCGCATCACCCCACCAACTGGCGCTTCGGGACGCGTCCACATCGCAAACACTGCTGCCGCTGCGCCCGCACGCACCAAGCACGCCGCCACCACCGCCACCGCTGCCGCCCCAGAAGCCGCGGCAGGCACCGCAGGCATCGTCCTCACCTCCTCCATCCGCACTGATCCCACCAACGCACCCATCACGATGGCTCCCGCCGCCGCTGCCCTGCCAACCGCAGCAGCAGCAGCAGCCACAGGCGCGGCGCCAACCGCCGCAACCGCCGCGGGTTCGGGAGCCACGCTGCGGGCGACGCGCCGCACCGTGGGGCACCGGATGGCTCTGCGCAAGCCTGGTGACGTCGGCGTGTTCACCGCTGCTGCCACACCCGCCTCCACTCGGAGTCTTTCTGCTGCTGGTGGCCCCACCGCCGCCGCCGCCACCGCACCCATCGTCATTGCCCTCCCAGCCACCGGCCGCACCATCGCCTTCTCGTTCGCCGCCCCCAGCAACTCCGCCACTCTGATCGCCCCACCGCAAGCCCTAGGCGACGAGGGCATGGGTGAGGGCTTGGCCGCCATGGAGGAGGAGAAAGGCGCAGCTGGCGGCGCTGGCGCACCCGTGCGGTCCCCCGTCAAGGGCGGCAAGCGCTCTGGCGCAAGGGTCACATCGGCCCCTGCAGTGGCATCAGCAGCAGCTGCAGCAGCGGACGGGGAGCTTGCCGCTGCTGCGCCTGCGAGCGTCGGCGCTATGGGTGAGGAGAGGGCGGTGAAGCGTCGCCGCGTGAGCCGCGGTGCGTCGGCTACGCCTGGCAAGGTGGTGGGCGGTGCTGCAACGCCAGCACCACTGGCTCAGGAGGATCGCACTGCCACTGGGGCGGGTGTGAGGACGGTTGAGAGGGTGGGTAAGGGAGCGGGTGTGATGATGGCGGGTGTGATGGCGTTGGGTGAGAAGACGGCGGCGGGGACGGGTGGGAGGGCGTGGAGGGGGTTGGGTGGGAGGAACGGCCGCATGACGCCTCCGTCAAGCAACACGCGCGCGGCGGTGGCGCTGGTGGTGGCGGCTGTGGCTGGGGAGGCGGCTCCGGGTGCGACGGGAGGGATGGGGATGATGTTGGAGGAGCTGGTGGAGGAGGAGGAGGTGAGGGAGGATGGTGGAGGCGCAGGGCATGGGGAGCGAGGGCGGATGAAGGGCGGATCTGCTGCGAAGGTGGCGCCGTCCGCAGGTGGGAAGGGCGGCAAGGGTGACGGAGGTGGTGGCGGGGGTGCGGGTGCGGGCGCGGGGAGGGGGAGTCAGGCGCCTGCGGGTGGTGGTGGTGGTGGTGGCGGTGGTGGCGGTGGTGGTGGTGGTGGTGGTGGTGGTGCACAGGCACAGGCCGTGGCAAGGTCTGGACAC
>QAXK01004222.1:0-14659 GCA_004335735.1 Chlorella sp. KRBP | reverse complement strand
TATTCTTTTAATATATAGGATGAACACATTTCCAGCACCTCTATGTAGGTAATACATGACAAGGCACCAACACGCATGATGACACTGCAGCAGTGCCAGGCACGGTCATTGCCCAGTCAGGACCGCAGCGCTTGCAGCCAAAGTGAGCAGGCGTCAACCAGCTGCAGGAGCAAAAGACATACAGTGGCCCAAAGAAAAGGCTCAGCGCTGCAACCAAGCCTCAAGCCTTGCTTGACTTGCAGCCTGCCACATGTGTAAACTGTGACAGAAGTCATTGAATGCTGTCACAGGCTGTCCATGGCCTGCTCCCAAGCTGCATAGCCAGGGTATGCCGCAACAAATGCCGCCCGGCCCCCCTTGCCCTTGCCCTGCGGGCCCAGCACACTATGCACCAGCAGCTGCTCACATGTGAAGGCCCAAGGTGTGGGCTGCTGCGTCTGGACTAGGTACTGGACCATTTTCAGCCGGGTAGGGTGCTTATCCAAGCACTTATGCAGCAGCTTGATGTCTCCCTGCTGCAGCCAAGACCTCAGGTACTGGCTCTCCGCAACGAGAGCTTCAAGCATACTGCAGTTTGCTGTAAACGCCATCCTGCTGACAACCTGAGCGTGCTCAAGTGCAAACTGCACCACAACAGGTGCAGGCGCCGGAGGCAGCGTGTAGAGCTGTGAGCTGAAGGGGGCAAGGTGACAGGCAACAGAGACACAGGCAACAGCTGCAGCGTGCCCGCTGTCCATTGCATACTGCAGAGCCTCTTGAGCTGCAGGGGACAACTTCTCGAGGGCTGCTGCCATACCTGCCAACTCCTGCGACTGCATCTTGTTACTTCGCTTCCTACGCTGCTGCCTTGAATGCTCGGGGTGACCCTGGTGCGAGACAGCTGATGCTGCAACGATCTGCGTCGAGGCAGTCCTGCTGCTGTCCGCCTGGAAGCTCTGGGGCAGCTGATGTGCTAGGTCTGTAGCAGACCCGCTGCTGCACGTGATGGTTGCTGCACTCCTGATGCCGCCACTTGTGCTGCTGCCTGCCTGTCCCCTGCTGCTGCCAGCTCTAGGGCTAACATCACTGCTGTTGGCAGCAGCACTGCCTGCTTCTTGTGACGAGTGCACAACAGCTGTGGCGTGGGTTGCTGAGTGCGCTGGAGCCCAGCCCAGCGCTGCCATAAGGTCCTGTAACGCACCCAAGCGCTGCTGCCACTGCTGCCAGCTGAAGCGCTTCTTGGGTCCTGTCAGCACCTGCAGCACCTCCTGCACCCTCCTGCTCTCCTCAACGCCCCACCAGGTCGCCAGCACTGCAGATGGGGTGGGTGGGTGTCCTGTGGCTGTGCTGCTGCCGGACTCAACTGCTGATGGGAGGCTGCACCCACCGTTGGTCCTGCTGCTGTTATGGCTGCTATTGGCGCCAGTGTCAGTGCTGCTAGACTTGCAGGGGTTGGCAGGTTCTGTATCATCAACTGCATCTGGCTGCTCCAGGGCTCCACCACCATCTACCCCAGCTGCAGCCCTGGTGCAAGAAGGACCAGAGCCCAGGGAGCTTCTGGGAGGTATGACAGGGTATGTAGCAGGGCTGCCAGGCCCTTTGGGTGTGAAGCTGGGCACAAGTGGGATGTCCTGGTGACGAACGATCTGGTTGTACCTGGAAGCAAGCATGCGTTAGGGGGTCAAAGAATAGAAGCAGAAGCTCAGGAGAGGGCAGGACGTGACGATCTGGAAGCAAGCCGGCTGACTGACAGAGTTATTACAACAGAGTCTTGCAGGGGCAGTTTCCGGCAAGAGAGGACCTCCATATGCAGGCACAAGGCGATGAACACCATTGCGGCAACACATGGACATGCCAAAGCCAATGCTGCTCCCCTCATCAGCGTGGCAGAAGGTCATACCTGTCCAACCACTCAGCATAGTATGGAAAGAGCCGGTCAAAGGTGGGATGTGAAGCTCGGAGGTACTGCCCAAATGTACCGCAGTCCTGTTGACCCGTGTGCACAAGGTACGCCAGCCTGAAGAAGCGTGCTGGGCCCAGCTGCAGTATGCCCAGCTTCAGCTGAGGGGGCATGGCCTGCGGGGTTGCACCACAAACACACACAAACACACAAAACGCACACCATCTGACAGCTGCAGCTGGAACCAACCCATACATTGCTGCTTATGGTGGGCTTTCCCAGCCCTTACATCAGAGCTGGTATGGCATGCTACCATTGAGCCACTTGCGCACCTTCCTTGGCACTTTCACTTCCTTGGCAACATTCTACACACATGCGCTTTCAAAAGGCCTGGGGAGTTCACAGGCGAGCTATCATCAACAAACGACATCAGCCACACCCTGCAAAGAAAACCCCAGCCCACCTGCAGATCAGCCGCCCAGGTAGGGTTGAGCAGTGCCAGGCTGTTGGCACAAGCCAGCTTGCTGTCCATGAGGTCTGTAGGCAGCCGCAGCACTGACAGCTTGTCCTGCAGCAACAGCAGCAGCTCAGACTCTGGTGCAGCAGCAGACCAGCAGCGGCACACAAAACAGATGCACACATAACGGCGGCAGCAGCAGCAGCAGCAGGCAGAGTATTGGCTATCTGAAAAATTGGTGGCCTTCGGGAGAAGTCTGGTTTCATGCGAATCAGCCCTGGTGCTGGAGCAAGGCACACAAGCTCTATCAAACGGCATGACATAACTTAGGACAGGACACAAGCCATAGCCACATACCTGAGTCATAAAGGCACCAGCTGGAAAGGCATAGGGCCGTATCATGTCGCGGCACATGCCTGCTCACCTGGCAGCCCCAGATACTTCTCGAGGTAGTTTACCCGCTGGGGTATGTCAGCAAAGTGCGTTACGAGCACGTTGTTGTGCACCAGCAGGGATACAAGCGACTCGGGGGGCAGCCGCAATGTCTGGCAGAGGACTGTCATGCGGGTCCTGAGCTCTGATACATTGCGGCGCAGCAGGTTGGGCTGCTTGCGCAGCAATGGCAAGACAGCATCCTGCAGCACATGAAGTAGCAGCACAGCACACAAGGACCTGTCATTTTGGACCAAAAGTGAAGCCACCAGGTAGTTCCTGCACATCTGCTGGCAGCAGACGGCACTCGCACTTTACACGCATTGTGGTTAGCATGTAAAATATACCTTCGCTGGTGATCCTGCCAGCTGCTGCTGCCCTATTAGGTGCCAGCTGTTAAGAGTCTTCACTCAAGGCACACCACAGCATGCTGGTGTCCATTGTGAAAGCAACCATACTGGGGCCCACTCAGTCAGCTGGTGCCATACGCGCATCTGAACACTGCCCATCCACCCAACCAACATGCCGACAGCAGGACTGTGCACTTGCCTCTGTCAACTGCAGCATCTGTGCGATCTCGGAAATGTTGTTGGCCAGATAGGCTGGGTCCCGCACCAGCAGGTTGAGCGTCACCCTACAGATGCTGCACATCTCATCAGGTGAGGCCTTCAGCAGCAGCTGCACGGCCTGGTGCCTGCAATATATCAACAGCACACAGAGAAAGCCAAGCCATGGTGAGTTAGCAATTTTGTGCACCGCAACCCAGGACTGGTTTCATGGTGGCATGTGATTCACAAACCCTGTCATGTATGGTGCCTTCTGTGCATGGCATGGGTGCACCACAGTACGCCATGAACGCATGTTCTTCTGCAGTTTGCGCTGTCACAGCAGGGCAGGACCCAGTGACAGCCACGATAACACCCCCTCGGTCACCACCAAAGGACAATTCAGCACACACAAGGATGTCTTGATGTGATACCCCCATCGCCCTTCCCACAAGTCGGCCCAGCGTGCTCACCGTTGCTGCAGCAGCTCCAAGCTGGTGGTTGCAAGCATGGGCCACATCAGCAACACATGCAGCACCTGCTGTGCCGACATGCCAGACACCTGTTGCAGGTATCCCGCCAAGCCAGCAACGCGCGTGGGCTGGGACCGCAGGAGTGTCGGCACCTTGCAGACCAGCTCCAGCGTCCTGCCTTGACCAGCCTGCGGCAAGGCCCCAGGCATAATTATGCTGCTGAGGTGTGTAATTGTTGTCACAGGGGTTTGGTGAGTGTTACATAAGGCATGTCCTGTTGTGTCACAATGTCACTGTTCATACAGGTCTCATCAAGACCGACCATGCCAGCTGGGTTTCTGCTTTGCCTGAAACACTGAGCAAGCACCGGTCACGTCCAAACTGGGCAACCCATACACTGGCTTCCTCCCGTTGTTGCAAGCGGCATGCAACAGCACTTGGTGCCTGGCACGGAAAACAGACCAGCACATTGTGATGTGTAACCCTTGGCCGATGAAGCCGCATACCTTGAAGACGTCCTGCAGTGCAACAAGCCTGGTCCTGATTGACTCTGGTGCATGGTTGAGCAGGTCAGGGGCCTGGTTGATGATGGCCTGGGCCAAGTCCTGGTTCCCGCCCAGCACACCCTTCAGCCCCTCGTAGTGCTGCTGCAGGGTGTCCACGCTACGCACTGCCATGCCTGGTGCTGCCTCCAGCATCCTGTTGACAAGTGCTGCCCCGAAGCAGGCTTGCAGCTGCTTGATGTTCCTGACAAGGAGGTCTGCACGCAGTGGCTGCTTCTCGTTGAACTCTACCACATACGTGCTGGCTCTGTAGCTGACATCGAGGGCCTGCAGGACGCTGGACAGTGCATGGCTGTCTGCTGCTGGTGGTGCTGAGTTGAGGGGCCCAGTGTCGGTGGCCTTGGGCTGTGACGCTTCTGCCTGGCTGCCGGTCTTGAATTCACTGTCCACGCTGCGGCTGCTGCTGCTAACGATGTTTTTGCTGCTGCTGCTGCTGCTGCTGCTGCTGCTGCTGCTGCTGCTGCTGCTGCTACTGCTGCTGCAACGGGTGCTGCTGTAGTCACAGTTGCTTGCGACAACCCATGGTGCTGCGCGGACACAATGCCACAGCCGCTGTGCTGTGCCCCTGGCATGTTGCTGCAGACTACTGAGCAAGCCCGTGGGTCCATGTTCGACACACCCTGCAAGTGACCGGGGCAGCAGCCAGCTGAAGCATGTCACTCTTCTGTGCGCACAGGGTGAGAGTGGCCAACTGCTGCCAGCTGTGCTGCTGGCACGTGCGCCAGTTCAGCCAGCATCGTGATCCGCCTGCCTTACCTGCTGCTGAACTGCGGATGATAGAGATTGAAGGACCCTTCAGCGCATACACACAGCGCATCTACTAGCTAGCCACAGCGAGTACAACAGTACAACTGCTTTCTGCCTCCCCAGCACATCAGGTATGCTCAGCGGGCCATTTAACAAAAGGCAGTCCACAGCAACTCAGCACTTGCACAGGTACTGAATTTGGCGCGCCAGGGAATCATGACAGCTGCTGACAGCACGGTGAAGGCAGATCACTGCCTAGATCAGAATGCAGGGCTAGCGAATGAAGGTTCAGTGCCGTGTCGTAGTGCCAACTGCTGAAATAAGCTTATGTCTGAGCATTCCCAACTATCTTGGGACTCTCGTGCTAACTCTGCAATCGTCGATGACTCAGCCTACAACGGGACCAAAGCCCTCGTCCAGAGTGTCGTCTTTGCTCCATGCACTCCCCACCATGCTTCAGTTCAACCTCTTAAGTCCAATCTAGTACTGATTCTCTCATCTAGTGTGGCATTTCCGGATCAATGCACAGCGACATGCAGTGGGCTTTGGTTGCACTGACGTGCTTCTGCATTTTCCTGCAGATCCCGTGTGTGCTGAGCACAAAGCTGAAGGTAGGTGCAAAGTTTTAACATGTCAATACTGACCGGGATTCTGGGGCGGGGGTAAATCGGTAAGGTACGGTCTGCAGCCTGACTGTTGAGATCTTTGATGGATCATGATCTGCATTCACGCGCAATTCTGTGCACGCTGCTGACCTCAAGGTGGGCTCTTGTGTTTCACAATGGAAAAATGGTTTACATGACTGCCTTCAAATGCAGAAGGTTAAAATATGCTCATCGCACAACCCTCAACACAGGTCGACAGTTGTCATGCTGCAACGAGTACCTTTGAACCAGAGACACAGACAGCCCTCATTACTGGCCATGTGGACTGTGCTGCTGCTGCAGTATGCTGAGGAGTTCAGCAAGGTACCTTGGCAGGAGTTCCCTGGTGGTCGCTACAAGGCCAGCACCAACAGCACCCTGACAGCAACATCAATTGCTGGGGCCTTGTTTGACCTGAAACCTGGGGGTGTGAGGGAGCTGCACTGGCACAACGCAGCAGAGTGGGCTGTGGTCATCAAGGGAACCTGCCTGTGAGTCACTACACATATGCACTCAGAAATCGCAGCATGTGCGATACAGCAGCTCGTTCTGCAGTTGCCACTGGCCACTGATGCGTTGCAGCCCTCAAATGCCGCCGCACAGGATGGGGATGCTCAACAGACCCAGCACAATTGCACTATTTTCATCTTCCAGGGACCTGTTGTGCTGTCATCTCTGCTTGATGCTCCCTCTGGGTTTGTAAGCCTGTGAAGCTCAGCCCCAAATGCCCTGTCTTCTGCTTCACACTGTACACAGGGGTACTGTGCTTGTTGAGGGCAACACAGACACATGGAACTACACCACTGGTAAGACGCATCACAAACCATCCGCAAACAATGCATGGTATTGCTTGCAGCAGCCAGAAAGTCTGCTGGTGCCCAAGCTTGCCTTGATTGTACGGCACTCTTGCAGCTGCTCCTAGCTTGCCAGTTCTGTCGCCTTCGTTGCAACCCAAGACAACAGACATATGTGCTGACTCGGACACATGTTGCGACCTGTGCTGGCTGCAGCTGATGTCTGGTACTTTCCCGCCAACATGGCCCACAGCGTCGTGGGTCTTGCACCAGACGGCTGCCTGTTTGTGACTGGATACAAGAGCCCAAACATGGATGAGCTGCGGGCATTCAGTGCATCCAGCTGGCTAGCTACACTGAATGTCGACACACTGGCACAGGTGAACACGACCGCTGCCTGTACTGCTGGTACCATCAAAGCAGCTGCCTGTACTGCTGGTACCGTCAAAGCATTACCAACACGTGCAGGGAAGCACTGGCAGTCAACAGTTTGCCTTAGGTCATTGTTGCCAGTCGTCGCATCTCAATGTGATTCGAGAGCCATAGCTGACACAGTGTAAGTCCCTCGTTTACTGATGGGGTGGGAGGCCTTTGTAACTGGCAGGGTGGGGTTAGTGCTGCACCCAGCTAGCTGTGAACCAAGGGATGCCCACGGCTTGTGTCAATGAGGCAGACTGCAGGGCATGTTGACTGCTTCCCCTGCAGCTGTGGATGGACCCAGCCAGCCACATTCATGGCCTAGACCTGCTTCTTCATGTTGTTCTATACTGTTTGGTGCAGGGGCTGGGTGTGTCAACCAGCACTGCACAGCGTATCCTGGCCAAGTCTAAGGCCAAGGGCCCCACCTTCATCGCTCAAGGCCCTGTCAAGCAGCTGACGTCAGTTTAGCCCTCCCTGCCTGTGCAGAGGACCAACCTCACCCACCGCTTCTCACTCAAGAACAATACCTTTACTGTGAGTCCGCACTGTCAGGAGCATGCATGACAGCAACATTGTGGGCCGGTCACAGTACCAACGAGCCAAAGTGCAGCTGGTGTGGTGTGGACCTTGCAGCTTGTTGACAGCATGTGGCACAGCCCTCCCTTGGACCCCAGCTCGTGTGTACGCTAAAGAGGCTTCTCTGCCTGCTGCAGGTGAATAATGACAGCAGCCACGTCAACAAGGTGGATGCGGCGGTGTTCCCTGTGTCAAAGGAGATGTCAGGGGCCATGTCACGCCTTGGTCCAGGTAAGCTGTACCGCACCTTGTCGGCCTATGTCACTGACCCGGAGGTTGCTTTGCCAGGCATACTTCAGAGGCGCCATGACCTTTGGGCATGTGAACGCGTACATGTGGATAAGCCACCCCGCCTCGGCAGCTGCCTGTGCACTGACCTTGTCAGAGCTGGATGCAATCCCGAACAAGCCGCAGCTGCAGCTGCTTGGTCGCTGCCTGTGCAAGCTCGCAGGGCTGACGACTGTTGTGGTGTGTGCACTGACATGTCTGTTTGCAGGTGGCATGCATCAGCTCCACTGGCATCCCAACTGTGATGAGTGGCAGTTTGTGATCAACGTGAGTGCCAACAGGGACATGCATGGGGACCCAGCAGCATGGCTTCTGATGCCCGCAGGCACACTTCTCTGCCTTGATGGTTGTCGTGAATGCAGTATACTGTTTGTAAAAGATCCGCTGCAGGCAGTAGGCAAGACACGAGTCTTCTACTTCTCAGAAGTAGATGTAGAGGCTCTACATCTACAGCACAAGTACCCACATTGCAAGCGTCCATGCATCCACCCACCCAGCTTTGAAGTCTGCATACAACCTCCCAAGCACTCACAGCAGCCTGACTTGACCCAAGCAACCTGTGTTGCCCCTGAATGCAGGGTACAATTGAGGTCGGCGTGATCCTGGAGCCTGGGGTGTCAGCAACGGAAGTGATCCGCGCAGGAGACCTGGGCTTTGCCCCTCAAGGCAGCGGCCACTACTTTCGCAGCCTCGGCCAGGAAATGGCCCACGTGGTGCAGATCTTCAGCTGCGGAGTGATCATCAGCGTGGATTTGAACAACTTCCTGGGTGTGGTGCCGCCCTCCTGGGTGGCTGCCAGCCTGGACATCAGCACAGAAGAAGCACGAGGCATCAACTACAAGCTGCCAAGCTTCCCGCCGGCCCAGCGGCCAGCTACAGCAAAGACGGGCCAGAAGCCATAAGGTCACAGGTTACGACAGACACTTGGAATTTTCCAAGCTGTCTATATGCCTGTTGCAGGTGGCGCCTGTTGCGTGCACTGAGGAGCATACATGGTTTGGGGTTTGTTGCGATTTGCAGTTGTGTGACGTATGCACAGGCCAGTCTGCACACTGCCGTGCTTCACTTTGCTTAGCTTTAAAGGGACCTTATGCAATCCAGCAACGCATGCAACTGGCCTGGGTTGCATTGTCATGTAGCTTTCAACACTCTGTAAAGGCACACAAGGGCGGCTTGAATGGTGTCGCAACTTGTCGGTACAACAGGGTGGTCCAGACATCCACTGTGGTGTGCTGGTGCATGTGGTTGGTCCAAGTGTCAGTGCGACATTGATGGAATGTGTGATGTGTCTGATGGCTACTGCAGGATGGTGGTACATGGGCCAAGGCGGTGTGCTACAGTCTGGATTGTGAAGTGGTTGTACATATCATACGTCTATGATGGACGGTTCAACCTTGACTTGAAGTGTCACTGTGCATGGGTTCACGGGCATCCCATACACTGTTGATGTAGGGGTGATCAAATCTTCGTGTGCAAGGATATCATCATTATGTATGTATTCATCACGGCCAGGACGGCCTTTCACCCTACTGCAACCTGTTGTGCACAATACGCACAATACATATGTATGTGTACACTCGTTGTTGCTGCAACCTGTCAATGTATGTGGCGTGCTGATCCTCACTGTGACGTCATCACGCATGTGATCCCAATGATGTGGGTGACAGCTGCTGCTCAGCTGCTGGAGTGACATATGTGCGCATGTGGGAACACAACGGTGTGTTATCTACCGGTGTAGCGGCTGCACTGGGCTGTGGTTTTTGTGTGCTGGTGGCGCCCCACTGTGCTGAAGGGGGCTTGTTTCACGGAGCGGGGCGCCTGGGATCCAGCTCGGGCCAAACAGCACCAAGCTGCACGGCAAGTGCCACCAGTGTGGCAGAACCTATGTTTCAGGCGCATGCCATGCTTTGTGCCACATAAGGATTGAGTGCTGCAAGCACACGCAGGTTGCTGTGTACAGTTCATTCGGTCTGCCGGGACGTCGTGTGGGGAACCAGCGTCGGATCATGCGCAATGATCTCAGACTCAAAACGTGGGGAATCAACAGCCCTACATGCATGAGTGGTGCTTGTTGATGTGTGAGCTTTGTTGGGAGAAGGGCTGGTTGAGTTGACTTGCCACCAGGCTATGCCCTGATCATTATTTGAAGTGTTTGATATATGCACGGGTGTGACATAAGCAGCTGCACTCTGCTGCCATCATGGCAAGCATGCACACATATGTGCATGTGAAGGCTCAAGGACTGCTGCTTGGCACAGTGTGTGCCGTTGAAAGTTGACGTACACTGCACGATGTGTGCCACATGAGATGTAACTTGGAACCCATGCCTCGGCCACATGCCAACCCTAGCTGTGCGACACTTACCCAACCTTCACACTTGTTCACCTGTCGCACTGACTCCACAGTTGATTTCTTGGGTTGTTGCTGGCTGCCTTCTATGTCTAGACCGTCACTGCTGCGCTAACCACCAGTAATGATGTATACAGCCAGATTTTACTGATACAGCAATCACGAGTAACGATAACTGACTACAACAGGCGCCATGCCGGCGAGTTGGGTCAGTGGCTGACAGCTGGGAGGTGTATTTGTTGGCAGATCAAACACAGACTTGGGGCTGGGCCCACTACACCGCGGTCTGAGGAGAATGCATAAGCCCTGATTAGATAACAGATTTAGCTTTCCGTGTTACGTCACGATTGAAGGGAGCCTCGTTCTGCTGCCCTGCGAAGTTCGAAGACCCTCACATGTCACACCTGGAGAGGACCAAAGCCATTGGGCCTCAGACGCACTGACCCGTGCACATCAGGGTCTACTATTGGTCTGATATGCGATATTGGTCTGTTACAGCTGCTTTCAGTGCAGTTTATGCAAGGGTCGCCGAGTCACACATTATCACACCCGGCTTGGCCCAAAGCGCGTCTGCATATTTAAGTTGCTCTGCGCTTCAAGCTGAGCGCAATCAGGTGTTTACACTCATCTCTTGAGGTTCACCCGAGCTGTAGTACATTTTCGAGTCATGCACATCAACATGCCCTGGACTGTGATTGCAGTCACCTCTATCTGCATCTTGCTGCAGAGCCCGTACGTGGAGGGTGCCAAGCTCAAGGTAGGTGCATTAAAGTATGATTTGGCTTCCATGTGTGTCGTGGCAGCTGTGTGTGACGTGTCACCAAGGTGGTTGGCTATAGTTGTGCGTCACTCAGGCCCAAAGTGATGCTGGCATGCATGCCTCTTGAGGCACTTGCCAAACTCACCACTTACCACTTCAGCTGTGTGCTGCTGCAGTATGTCGAAGCATTCAGCAAGGTGCCTTGGCAGGAGTTCCCTGGTGGTCGCTACAAGGCCAGCACCAACAGCACCCTGACATCTACAACCATTGCTGGGGCCTTGTTTGACCTGAAACCTGGGGGTGTGAGGGAGCTGCACTGGCACAACGTCCCAGAGTGGGCTGTGGTCATCAAGGGAACCTGCATGTGAGTTGATACATACATGCTGCAGCTCTGCAAGCAGCTGGCCATGGTTGTGCCAGAAGGTGTGAGGAAGTTTTGGTTCATGTGACGTTGACACAGACAGCAACTGCAACCTGTGAGCAAGGGTGCAGTGAACATTTGCTGTTGCATACTCATTATGTGCAGTTTGCTCCTCTCAACTTCTGGATGTGCCTGCAAAGCTAAGCCACTGACACCGTGTCTGTCGCTGTGCAGGGGTACTGTGCTGGACGAGGGCAAGGTGCACCCAACAGACACCTGGAACTTCACAGTTGGTAAGACGACATTGGCACGAAAAGCAGCAAAGCAACACAGCCCAGCCATGGCCGTCAACACCATCAACACCACAAGCTGCAACACCACTGCCCTCTCCATCACCAACAACGCATGCGCAGCTACCGGCAGCACCACTACAGCAGGCATGCCAGTGCATATGGCGGATAATGACAGCCACCTTCATGACAGCAGACAGCCAGCCACCTTACTGACATGAGAATTACATGCAGCCAGTCCAGGCATGGGCCTGCCAGTGTGGCAGCCATTCATCAACCTCAACATAAACAGCACACGGTGATATTGACATTTCCATGTGCTGCATGCTGTGTTGGCTGCAGGTGATGTGTGGTACTTCCCCGCCAACCTGCCCCACAGCGTCGTTGGCCTTGCACCAGACGGCTGCATGTTTGTGACTGGATACAAGAGCCCTGATCTTGATGAGCTGAAGGCCTTCAGTGCATCAAGCTGGCTGGCCACCCTGCCTGTGGAAACACTTGCACAGGTGAACATATTACCCGTCGACACACTTATAGAAGCCAATATATGCTGCTTGCCGGCTGACTGGCTGTTGTGAACACTGCTTGCAACCGTATTGGCCCGTCTATGAAGCCTTTTACACGGCCCGCATGTGCAGATTGGCATTGCAGGGTGGTGACAGGCAGCTCACACCTGTGTTTGTGTTTTCTGCTGCAGGCGCTGGGCGTTCCATTGGGAAGCGCACAGCGCATCTTGGCCAAGTCCAAGGACAAGGGCCCCACCTTCATCTCACAAGGCTCTGTCAAGCAGCTGGTGTCAGAGCAGCCCTCCCTGCCTGTGCAGTGGCCCAAGATGATCCACCGCTTCCCACTTTTGGACAACACCTATGCTGTGAGTGGTTGACTGCTGCATTCAGGGACTCTGAATGGTATCAAAAATGGTCTAGTGATGAGGACACCCTGGGCCGGCCACAACGGTGATCCAGTCATCATGGCACACAAAAAGCTACCTGCGCAGCCCTTCCACAGCCCAACAGTGCGTGCATCAACTGCGCCTCCTGCATTGCCTGCCGCAGGTGACTAACTTGGATGGCAGCTACATCAACAAGGCAGACGTGTCTGTCTTCCCTGTGTCAACTGAGATGGCAGGGGCCATTGTGCGCATTGCACCAGGTAAGCGGTGTACATATCTCTTGTTCCAGTGCGCGCGCATGCCTTCAGCCTCATGCTGTATATTGGCCTTGTCTGTATTTGTGGGCACTCAAGTGCATGTGCAATGCAAGAAGATGTACTGCTGCAGCCTGCTTGGCAGAGATGTCTGCAGCTCCATTGCCGCGTGGACTCCCCACAATTGGTCGCCCGTGTGTGGACGTTGCCAGACCTCACGCCCTGCATCCTTGTTGCTTGGCACTGGGAGACAGTGCCTTCGCTGCACGCCTGCCACTGCCAGCCTGTCTTGTGGCCACCCATGCTGAGCTGCCTGTCCTTCACACTGCCTTTGTCGACGTCGATGTGCACAGGTGGCATGCGTCAGCTCCACTGGCATCTGAACTTTGATGAGTGGCAGTTTGTGATCAACGTGAGTGCCGGCAGGGGGTGACACAGCAAGGCCAAAAGTAGCTCTAAGCTGCAGCAGTATGCAAGCTCTGCCACACAGTAATGTCAACCTCGTGTGTGTGAGCCTCGTGTCGGCTGCCTGGGCTGATTGGTGCAGTATGCCATGTCATGATGACATATGCCTTCCCTTGCACTGCAAGGGCGCAAGGCAGGACAGTTTGTGTCTCCCATCTCACCTTGCAGCCCACCACATGGCCTTGCATTCCCCCAACACGTTGTGACATCTGTGCGCCTGAGTCCCTGCTGAAGTTTGCGCTGTGTTCTTCGCAATTGCTGTTGCATAAATGCAGGGTACTCTGGAGGTCGGCGTGTTCCTTGAGCCCGGCGTGTCGGCGACAGAGGTGATGCGTGCGGGTGACGTGGGCTTTGCCCCTCAAGGCAGCGGCCATTACCTGCGCAACCTTGGCAAGGAGATGGCCCACGTGGTGCTCATCTTCAACCATGGCACTTTCACCAACGTCGACCTGAACAACTTCCTGGGTGTGGTGCCTCCCTCCTGGGTGGCTGCCAGCCTGGACATCAGCAACATGGAGGCACAGGGCATCAACTACAAGCTGGCAGGCTTTGCACCCGTTTTGCCAGCGGCCGGCAAGAATGCTTCGAAGCCACAGCAGCAGCAGCCAGTGGCGGTGCAGCGCCAGGCACTGCGCATGCCTGTTGATGATGACCTGGAGTGAGAGGCCACCAGAGTCATATGACATGTTGGCCAGTCATGACCATTGTCGTCATGCTGGCTGATGCCTCAACATGCCCTCAGCTGTGCATCGAAGTGTGTGGGTGTGCTTACATGACACAGGGACTGGTTTGCTGAGAGCCATGATGTGTACTTGTACTTGAGCCAGTGCAAGCTGCTGTGCATGCAATACTCTGAAGAGTGTGTGACGGTGGGGTGGTGGCAGAATGATCCGAATGCTGGCTTTCATTGCTACATCTGCTGTGTTTGAAATACTTGTTATTATGCGCATGCATCTCTGCTAACTTATGCATCTGCTACATGCTGTTGCTTTGCAGCAACTTCAAGTTGTCTCGCTGTGCACACAAGTGATGGGTAAACACCCTCCTGAAGTTGTGACATTTTTAGAACTGTACATATGTGTAGCCTGATATATCCTTTGACTTATCAGACACGTTTGAAACTGTGTGGGCGGTCTGTGACAAGTTGTCACTTTGACATGACTGCCACATGGGCAGCAAGAGCTGCTTCAAGCAGAAGGGGGCCTGCAGTGCGGCATCTGCTGCTTTGTTGGTGTGCACCCAGCTTGAGTCAGCTGCTACGGTATGCTACAGTGTTAGCTGTACATCAGGTGCTACAATACGCAAGCTGAGAGGCAGGGGCATGCATGTGCATTCTGGCTCAAAGGGCGGCTGTATGCACACCCAGGTTGCATTTTATACGGCATGTGGGCGTTTGCCAGGGGCTCGGGGGTAACCAGTGTCTGTGCTCAGTGGTGTGAATAGGTTTTGCTTGCTTGTGTGTGTGTGTGT
>QAXK01004220.1:0-15651 GCA_004335735.1 Chlorella sp. KRBP | reverse complement strand
GTGATCTGATCGTCCGCATCGTGTGCACCTGCAGTGGAGCTTCTCTGGCGGCGGCCAAGGCTGTGTGTGACACTGCGGTTGGTGGCATGGTGCTGCTCAGTCAGAGCGCCTTCATCCACGTGAGTGCCAGGTTAGGGTTTACGTTTAGGGTTGATATGCTTCAGACTTACCTTTCTGCACCAGGGAAGGTCCCTGTGCTCCAGGAGAGGTCCGGCAGCGTCAGTAGTGGGCGCGTTCTCCTGAGGTCGATATGGCACAGCACATTCGCACAGATGGCTGTCAGGTGCAACGCGCCCAAACGGCGAGCCTGCACAGCCATCGGTCCTTTGGCACCACACCGCGTGCCTAGCTTCTGCTTCAAACGGCTTCCTGTCGCGTGCGGTTTTGCGCAGCTGTCGCTCGACCGCATGGTCGCGGAGCACATCCTCGTCGGACACGGGGGCGAGTTCCTGCTCCGCTCCAAGCTCCCAGCCACCATCACACCCGCCCCCGACGGCACCACCGCAGCAGCCGCAACAGCCGCGGCGGGGGCAGCTTCTCGCGGCGGGACCCCGCGCAAGGCTGGCGTCGGCCTCCTCCTGCCCGCGATCGACACGCTCATACACTCGTTCAGCAGCCGCCCCAACACGCCGACCGCGAGCAACAACGTCTTTCAAGGGCAGCTACTGGATGACGCGGACAGTCGTGGTGGCAAGGGCGATAAAAAGGACGGCAAAGCAGCAGCACCACCACCACCACCAGCGCCAGCAGCGGTTCCGCCAGGCGGCGCAAGGTTCCACAGCGAGATCATCGCATCGTCACCACCACCTGTCGCCGACGGAAGGCTGCTCAAGTCGGCTGCCGCGATGCTCAACTCGATGCTGCGGCAGGGCAGCAGCGGCTTCGCTGGGCTGATGGCGGGCGCGGGTTCGACGCGGGGCGACGCGGCCACCGCAGCCGTCGGAGGAGCCGCGAAGCGGCAGGAAGAGGAGGAGCGGCCGGATGGGCGGGTGGTGAGCTACGCGCGGCTTAGCAGAGGCAGTCGCGACCCCCGCCCTGGCGCCGCTGGCGCTGCGACGCAGCCCCCTAGTGCTGCCGTCACCACGCCCACAGCCATCGCGACGTGGCGAATGAGCGGTTTGGTGGCGGGGGCGAGCAGCGGCACGCCCCGGCGGGGTTCGACGGGCCTGCGGGCTGGTGACGTCGCGGTGCTGGCTGCGGGCGACGCGGGGGGTGCGGCGGGTGCGGCGGATCAGTTCGGTCTGGACGATGGCGAGGGCGTGCCGCTGTACATGGCGATGCCGAGGACACTGCTCGCTCGGCTCGCGCTGCTCGCGCCCATCAGGTGAGCGACCAGGTCTAAATCTTAAACTAAATGCTTTTTGTTCGGACATTCAATTGTAATTACAATTGATCAAAACCTCATCGAGCGTGAGCGTTGCGGGGACAGCGCACCTTGGCTCGCAAATTCGCTGTGTGCGGCTGTGCGGCGCCAGGTTGTGGCAAGGCACGAGCAGAGTGTCCCTCCCTTCCTTCCTCCCACCCTCCCTCCCACCCTCCCTCCGTCCCTCCCTCGCCCTCCCTCCCTCTCCTCCCTCTCTCCCTCCCTCCTTCTGTCAACCTTGCCAACCCACAGACCGTGCCCGTATGTCTACCCCACCCTGCATGATGTCCGCAGGGCATCGGCCCAGTTGGGACTAGGGTTCCTGCAAGCCCCATGCGGTGGCCCGGCGTGCATTGCCTACATCCGCCCCATCGGTGTGGGCTCGCTCATGGCCTGGAATGCAGAGGTCACTCAGGTGAGTAAGGGATGGAAAGAACCAAGGGGACTGCAGAGGTCACTCAAAGAGTAAGAAATGGAAAGAACCAAGGGGAGGAAGGGATCAGGGCAGTATGCCGACTGATGCTGGTGCTTGGACCCGGGCTGGTGCTGCTCTTGAGAGGCGGATGGTAATGCTGAGGCCCTGCTCCTGCTGCTGCTGCCCTTCTGAAGGCCTCCGCGGTGCCTAACCCTCCACAGTAGTCTAAACTTTTGCGTCAGCTTAACCCTCCACTGTAGTCTAAACTTTTGCGGAAGCCTAACCCTCCACGGTAGTCTAAACTTCCGCGGTGCCTGAACTTTCGCGGTAGCCTGAACCTCTGCGGTAGCCTAACCCTCCGCGGTTGCCTAAAAACGTCCGCGTCGTTCCGCAGGCCTCGTTGAGCGTCTTCCGCGACACGTGCCGGCGCCTGCTGTGCGGTCATGCTGGCTATATGTGCGACGTCAGCGACGAGCTTGGGGTGTTGGCGGCCTTCCCCCGGCCAGGCCTGGCAGCACGCTGCACCCTGCACATCATCAGGTAAGGACGGGTGGTGTGATGGTGGGAGAGGGAGAAGGAGGGAGAAGGAGGGAGAGGTGGGGTGTTGTCGGAGCGGCCTTCCCCCGGCCAGGCCTGGCAGCACGCTGCACCCTGCACATCATCAGGTAAGGGCGTGGAATGAGCCCTGTGAACCTCCACAATCAGGTGCTCTACTCATCTACGTATCAGCTGCTTTGCTTGACCTTACACTGTATCGTACACTGTATCCGCTCCACCTGGTGCCGTTCTCCTGTTTTTTGCCCTTCTCTCTCTTTGTGGGTGCTCATGTAGGTATCCCTATACCTTACCGGTTAACCCTAACCCTAGGGTTAACCCAAAGCCTTACCCTCACCCTAACCCCATGTGCGCAGGAGCTGCATGGAGGCGGCCTGGGACCCTAGGTTGCTGGACCACCCTTTGGGCGAGGAGGTGGCCAGCACAGCACACCTCGAGTGAGTGGGGGTCATGCTGTTGTGGTTTAGGGTTATGGTTAGGGTTACAGGGGGAGGCGCACCTCGCGTGAGTGAGGTGTTGATTTGCTGCAATGCATACAAAGCATGTAGAGCAGGGTAGATGCTTCGATGTTTCAGGGGGCACCACAAAAGACACACACCAGCAGCCCTTCCTCTTCCGTCCTTTCCTTTCTGTCTTTCCATGCAGGCCTCTGGTCACAGGCGCAGGATCATTTCTCGACCCCGCAACCACTTGCTTCACATCTCACTCCTTTCCTGCACCGCCCGCCCTCTTTGCAGGCCTCTGGTCACTGGCGCAGGATCGTTCCTCGACCCCGCAACCACTGCCGCAAGCAACCGCGAAAACTCTCTGCTCTCCTGGCGCGCTTCAACCACCACCAACGCCAACGCTGGCCCCTCTGCACCACCCTCCGCTAGGGCAGCCAACCCTAGCACTACCCCTAACCCTACCAGCACTTCCCCACGCCGCAACGGTGCCAGCACTGCAGCCACCAGCACTCAGAAGCGGCCTCATCCGCACACGCCGCAACAGGCAATGCGCCTGGCGTCACATGGGTTACAGCCGATTGACGCGCCCAGCCCTAGGGCTAGCGAGGGCTTGCAGCATGGGAGCCACAACCCTGGCGCCATTGGTGCAGCTGCGGCAGCTGCTAAGAAGGTGCAGCAGCAACAGGAGGAGGAGGAGGTGGAGGTGTCAGCGGCCCTCCCAAGCCTAACCCTAACCCTCCCCACGCTAGACCCTAAGGTGCAGCAACAGCAGCGGGCCGACCACCACCGCACCAGCGCTCCAGGCTTCCGCTCCCGCGTGCAGATCGTGCCGCTGGGGGCCGCCGCCACAAGCCCTGGCCCGCATGCCGGCGGCGGCGCAAACCCTAGCATGGACGGCGTAAGCCCTAGCGCCTCCGCCGCCGCCGGCATGCAGCCCAGCACGGCGGATGGTGGCCGTAGCGGCAGCGGCAGCCGGAAGGGAACTGCGCTGCAGCAGCAGCAGCAGCAACTGCAGTGGAGGAGGTCGTTGAGCGGCGGCGGTGGTAGCGGTAGCGCTAGGGTTGGCCCTTGCCTGACCTCTAGGGTTAGCGCTCCGGGGTCTGGGGAGGTGGTTGGGCGGTCGCCGTTTGCCACGTCGCAGCGGCGGCGGGAGCTGCAGCAGGAGCAGCAGGGGGATGCGGAGCATCAAGAGCAGCAGCAGCAGCAGCAGGCGGAGGGTGAGAAACAGCAGCAGCAGCCACAGGCGGAGGCAGCAACGCTTCCGTCGCCACGTCAGCAAAACCGCCCGCAAAAGCTGCTGCTGCTGCTGCAGGCAGGAGCACGGCAGCAGCAGCAGCAGCAGCGGCAAGACCCTCCTCCGCATGCGCCGTCAGCTATGCCCTCATCTGTTCCCCATGCGTCAACCGCTATGCCCTTGATGGTCTGCCCCGCTTCGGCGCCGGTAGCAGGGCTTAGCATGGTGCCGGCGGCGGTGGCGGTTTTGCATGCGCCGGCGACGGCTATGCCCTCGGTGGTTTACCCCACGGCGGTGGCGCAGGCTCGGAGGTCAGAGGACCATCGCGGTTCGGCGGCTGGACTGCTTGCGGCTCGCCTGGCTGCTGCTAATGGGTCAGCTTCTGGTAAGCACTTGGAATGCTTGCGGCTCGCCTGGCTGCTGCTAATGGGTCAGCTTCTGGTAAGCACTTGGCTGCGCTGCTCACCTTTCGCTTTTTATGCTTTCTGCGTTTTTACGTGTGGCTATTGTAGAGCTGCTGCCAGCCTGTGTGGATGATGATTAGGACGTAATCAACACATGATTCACGCGTGCGTTCTGTGTGTGGCCGTGCTGAATGTGCAGGTTCCACTGCAGGCGCCGGCCCGGGCTCCGGGGCAGCCAACCCTAGGCGCACGAGCCGTTCCACCTTCTACAAGAGCTGCGCTGAACGGATTGAGGAACCGCCCACCACCGGCACGTTGCTTGTCCTGGCGCCCAGCTCCTCCCTTGGAGGAGGCCACATGGGCAGCGCCCTAGCCGCCGCGCAAGCCCTAAACGGGCCAGGGACGAACGGCCCGCCGTCGCGCGGCAGCGCCGCTGCATGGGCGTCGTCGGCAGACCCTACCCTAGGGCCTGGGAGCCGCATGAGGGCGCACGCAGAGGCGGTGGAGGACGGTGGGGATGAGGAGATTAGGGCTTCGCCGCAGGCCCTCACGCATGGGCAGAACCCTGATGCAAGCCCTAGTCTGCGGTGGGCGCGCATGCAGCAGGGGGGCGAGGGTGGGGAGGGTGGGGGCAGTGTTGCCGGAAGGGGAAGTGTTGGGGGCCGGAGGGCTGGGGTGGAGGAGTTGGAGGAGGTTGCCTTGCCTGACAGGCATCAGTCTTCACACAGAGGAGCAGGGCCGGCTGCGTTCAAGGTGCATCGCAAGCTGCTGATGAGAGGTGGGTGGACGAGGGTACGAGAGGGGCTTGTAAAGCAGGTAAAGCATCCGGACGTACGTAAGGGGGGGCTCCAACCCCCCTTGAGGGGGGTTGATGGTCAGAAAGGCATTGGGGGTGGTGGTGGTGGTGGTGATGGTGGTGGCTACGAAAGAGGCTTGCTGGGCATGGCATGCCAGGACGGAACAGAAGCACGCCCCCCGTCCCTCAAGCCCTAAACCGCATGCCCTAAATCTCACCCGCCTGCATGCAGGCCTCCGCATCAAGGCTGCGCTGGACTGGGGCGACGTGCGAGCGTCGCTCCACCCCGTCACCAGCAGGGTTCAGTACATGGGCAAACCCTTGAACAGGGCGGCGAGGGTTTTGGCCGCGGCATGCACTGGCCAGGTGGGTGCGTGTGGGGGGGGTGCGCTGTGCAAACCGAAGCCCTTGAATTCAGGGCTGGAATTCAGGGCTGGCAGTGCGAACGCAACGCAAATTTTGCGACGCTGCTGGTGCATGGTGGCACGTGCGCACCCTGTCCTGATTACCACGCCCTGCCCTAATGCATGCCCTAATGCATGCATGCACCCCTGCCTGTCCTCAGGTGTGGATGACCATGGGTGCATGGGAGGCCTGCGACATGGACGACCTAGACGGCACCTCCAACCCTAGCCCCAACCCTAACGCCCGCCCCATGCGCAGCGCCCGCGCCCCGCCTCACGCCACCAACGAGGATGAGGAGGCAGAGAACGATGAGGAGGACGAGGCGGTGGCGCATGAGCTAGGGTTTGGCCGCCATGCTCCCGGCAGTAACAGCAACCACCACAACCGCCCCCCGCAGGCCGTCCGCAGCTTCGGGGCAGCTGCCGCCGAGTTCGGCGGCGGTTGCGAGGTGGTTGAGGAGCAGGACGAGGAGCGGGAGTTGATCGGTTACGCCGCGTCGCCTGATTTGGCGACGGCGGGGCGGAGGTCCAGCATGGTGGTGACGGGCGCTCCGCTGGGCTTGTTTAGGCTCAAGGGTATCAAGGAGCCGGTGCACTTGGTGCAGGCGGAGTTTCACGAGCGGGCGAGCATGGATGGGCGCACCATGGGGTGACCTGATCAGGCAACCCAGTGCTGGTGTGGCCATTTTAGGACCCTCGAATGGGTCCGGATTTGGACTACTTCTTCCAAGGTAATGAGTGAGCACGGGGGGGGATACGTACGATACTCGAGCATTGTTTAGTTTTGGGGTCTCAGGGTTGAAGGCCGTGCAACCTGACCGGTTAAGAACCGTTTGAGAGCAAGTGCGCACTGGTACACTGGCCAGCAGCTACAGGCCAGCTACAGGCTAGCAGCTACTTTAAGCCCTAGGAGGGTGTCAGTGTTTTTCTTCCAAGAACGCTTCATGCCTGCTCCTTCCCACTGTGGAATCCTTCCTACTGATTGGGGTGAATCCTTCCTACTGATTGGGGTGAATCCTTCCCGCTGATTGGAGTGAACCCGCGCTGCTATGCACTGCTGCCTCTTTGCCTTGCTTTGTGCGTGACGGAAACCTGCTGCGAGCCAACCTCTTTGGGTGCCCCTCACTGGCTTCACCGTGGTTGCCGTGCCCTTCGCGACGTCGGCATGCAGCCCACGCACTTTGGGTGTTGCACCTGCACAGTGGCTTCCGGCATGGGCAAACGTGTGCACCTCACCTTACCTCACCTCACCTCACCTCACCTCAGCCTGCCAGCTGCACAAGAAAAGCACTGCCTTGGGTGTGCGGCCCTTGGTGCCTTGGTGCTTGCACTTGACTCCCCTCGCGACCGTGACTCATGACTGACCGTGAGTTGCTTGCTGACAGAACAAGCAGTGGGTTCACCGACTGAGTGACTTTGACTCGCCTGCAGCCTGATGGTCTCTCTCCACGAATCAAGCAGCGAGAACGCAGCCGCATTGCTCAAGCACCTCCTGCACTTTGCCGCTCTCTGGCTTCGGGCTCGGGCTCCGTCCTTCCTAGGGCTGAAGGCTTCTGAGGTTGCTTTTGAATGGCTTCCCAGGGCTGGAGGCTTCTGAGGTTGCTTTTGAATGGCTTCCTAGGGCTGGAGGCTTCTGAGGTTGCTCCTGAATGGCTTCGTAGGGCTGAATGCCCCTGGGGGTTGCTCCTGAATGTCCCACGCTGAATGCCCCATGCTCCTGCATGCCCGATGCTCCTGTGGCCGCTTTGTGGCATGCCCACGCCTGTCCTTGTGGAATGCAACGCACCTTTCCGGGTGTAGCGGGAGGCAGATGGGGATGACGACTGGAAAGGAAGCAGTGCACACTACTCTTCTTTCCTCGCTGCTGATCCTTGCTGGCCTTGGGTTGCCGCGGCTGGGCCGCCCCGTTTGCAAGAGCGCACACACACTCTTGCCTCGCGCTCCTGGACGCTTTTGGTGGGCTGCACACGTGCTTGCTTTGCTGCTCGCCACTCACCATGCAGTGGATCATGGTGTGGACGAATGCAGAAGCAGTGCACGTCGCTCTTGCCCTGCTGCTGCTGCTGCTGATCCCTGCTGCCTTGGCGCGGCGGCTGGTAGCGCTGTTTGCTTGGACACTACCACACGCCTGGAACGCACTGCTGCAGAGAGCATTGCTATTGAGTGGCTGCTTTGCAGCGCTGCCACTGCTGCACTGCACGCATGAGCGCGCATGGACGATGCAATCTGCTGCTGGAATCCGCCGTTGTGCTTCCTTTGAGTGATTTGGTGTATTGGGTCACAGATCACCACCGTGCACAAGTTCGCGCTTGCGCACCACCACTGACTGGCTGCTGACCCTGCAAACAAGAAATTGCAGAGTGTGGCGTCGGCTGAGCGTGCTGAGCCGCGCTGTTTCCCAAGTAACTTTTGTTTGCTGCTTCACAAGTCTGACGGATCGGGCAGCCTGTGCGTGCTTATTGGTACCCCCAAGCGGTCTGGTCTCTTAAGTAACTAAACCAGCGGGCCGGTTCCGACTCCTCATCACGGCCCTTGCTCGCCCCGAACTCCGCAGTTACAATAACTTGTCTGCAATCTTAGCACCCCAGCTGAGCCACCTGCCAAGGGTTGCAGTGAGGGAGGAGGAGGCAGGAGCAGATCAGAGCAGATCAGAGCAGAAAGTCGCGAATAAAATGGTCCCACAGCTCCTAATCAAAGCCAGTAAGCCACAAAGAGAGGCTGCAGTTCCTGTCGTACGTTGCCACAGGCTGTGGCAGTCCCAGATGGGGCCACATCCCATCTAGGCGTCTCGGCGCTGCGTCTGGAGGCTCAGCATGCAGCTACACGCTGCAGTTGTGTCAGGCGTCAGCCACACGCCACAGGCTGTGGCAGTCCCAGATGGGGCCACATCCCATCTAGGCGTCTCGGCGCTGCGTCTGGAGGCCCAGCATGCAAGCTACACGCTGCAGTTGTGTCAGGCGTCAGCCACACGCCACAGGCTGTGGCAGTCCCAGATGGGGCCACATCCCATCTAGGCGCCTCGGCGCTGCGTCTGGAGGCCCAGCATGCAAGCTACACACGCTCACACACGCTATCTTCCAAGCGCCAGCCTTGGAAGTGCTCGTGAGGTATCCTAATCAAGCGTCGGGCGTCAAACGTCAGCGCCTGTCCACGCAAGGCGGGTTTGGTGCCCCAGGCTGACAGCTGGAGGCCACCTTTCCGCCCATGAAGTATCCTTATCAAGCGTCGGACGTCAAACGTCAGCGCCTGTCCACGCAAGGCGGGTTGGGTGCCCCAGGCAAACAGCTGGGGGCCACCTGGCCGACCGCCACCACGCCCTCCAACGGAATCTCCGCCACCTGCGCGCACCACACCAACGACCGCAACGTCGTTAGGGTTCGGGTTAGGGCTTGGAGCACGCGCGCATGGGCAGCACGTTGCATGCGGGCGATTCGGCCGGGGCTGGGAGCCACCGTGGAGGGAACAGTGCGACATGTGGCAATGGGGGCATCGTAAGCCCTAGGGTTTTAGGGCTTACGCACGTGCATGGCCTCCTGCACCCATGCGGGCACGTCGCCCTGGGGGTACATGTCCCGTAGGAAGGAGCGAACGAACTCTGGGAAGACTTGGTCCTGCAAGCACAGGCAAGTCGTCATTAATACTCAATACTAGCCTTGCCGTCATCAGTACTGCCCATGCCAAGCGCCATCTAGGCGACGGCCGACGCAACAACACCAACAGCAGCAGCAGCAGCAACAGGCAAGCCGTGCAGGTGTGCGCAAGTGAGGCGAGGTAGCTTGGCTGGCAGTGGTGGATAGGCATGCTGCTCATTGCCAGAGCCACGAGCATCTCAATGCTACATGCAAAGTGCCAAGAAGGGCAACTGGTGTGATGGAGGGAGAATGAGGGAGATACATGCAAAGTGCAAAGAAGGGCAAGGATGGTGATGGAGGGAGAATGAAGGAGAGGTGCGGTGTGGGCCGCTTTCCCCACTCAGCAGATTGAAGGGCGACAGGCACACGCACTCACCTGTATCATCGTCGTCTTCATCATCGCATGGTGTTCACAAACAGGTGTCATTGTGCAGCCCTCACAAAAGATGGCCAGGCAGGCCTCGTCAAGCGACGTTCACGTTACTCACCTGCATGACGGTAGCTGGGGCCCGTAGTACAGTTTCCTCAATCATGCCTTTACCAGCACTTCCTTCTTTCCTTCCTTCCTTATTTCCTTCCTTCCTTCCTTCCTTCCTCACCTGTATGGCCTGGCGCATGCGGCGCGTGAGGCCCTGCATGTACGCCACGTTGTGGTACGTGACAAGGATGGCGGCGGACGCGATGTTCTTGGTGACCACGTTGTGCAGGTACGAGCGTGTGTAGCGCTGGCACACGCTGCACTTGCACGTCTCGTCGATAGGCCTGCGTGCACGCATGTGTTCATTAGGGCTTGGAGCCAGCGCGGTCGAGGGTTTTAGCCCCAGAGCGAAACGCAACGTGCACGTCAAATCAGCGCGTCTGTGAGCAGCGTGGCACGGTGTTGGGAGGGTGGCGCCAAGACCTGAAGGTTAGGGTTGCCAGCTAGGGTTAAGGTCTAGTCACCTGAAGTCCTTGGCGCATGCTGCGTTCTTGAGCTTGAGAACGCCCTGGGGGGTGAGCGCCACGCCGAAGCGCGCCGTGCGGGTAGGGTACACGCTGCATGCATTAGGGTTAGGGTTGGGTTTAGCCAAGACGCCTCCGTAACATGTGACTCACATGCAGGCGAGGTTTGCTCTTGAACACAAGCATTTTCCTGACAGCAGCCCTGGACCTGCACCCGCAGCTGCCCGGCCCTCGCCACTACAAGGCTCTGCTTGAAGAGGCCTGCCTGGCGATCTTTTGCGACGGCTGCAGCATCATGACGCCTGTTGTGAACGCCATGCACATGATGATGATGATCATGACTACAAGGCCCTAACTCTAAGCCCTGAAACTAAGCCCTAAAGTCCTAACTCTAAGCCCTCACCTGTCGTACATGTCTGCCCCCAGGGCGCTGCACACGACGATGTCCAGAGGGTAACCGATGCCCATGACGTACCGGGGCTTGCCTGGCGGCAGCACTGCAGCAAAGAGTGAGAAGAGCGATCCAGAACGAGTGAGAGACGGTGGAAGTAATGGAGGTAACTGATGCCCATGACGTACCAGGGCTTGCCCGGCGGCAGCACTGCAGCAAAGAGTGACAAGAGTGAGCCAGAAAGAGTGAGAGACGGTGGAAGTAATGGAGGTGAGTGCTATAGAGCGAGCTCTCCCAGAGCTCCCAGTAGGGAGCTCTCTACTGGCCGAAGGGAAGCCCGGGGGGTTCCTCCTCCAACGGCTGGGTATGTGGATCAAGCCAACATCGTGGTCCCAGGGAAGCCAAAGAAGGGAGCGAGAGAAGAAACATGTCGACGGGTCACTCACGTTCCGCGCCCAGCGCCAAAGGGACTAGGAAAGAGTGAGAGAAGAAAGATGTCGACAGGTCACTCACGTTCCGCGCCCAGCGCCACCATGCGCCAAAAGTCGTCCTTGGACTCTCCGCCAGCCAGCCCACCTATTGCGTACCTGCAGCACGTACAGCAGTATGCAGTACGGCATGCAGCGTGAGCAGGGCGGTGGGCCCACTGACTGCTGCAAAGCCCGCTACTCGCCAGCGTTTGCGTGTTTAGCTTCACGGCTGGTGCAGCAACACTATACGCATGCAAAGCCCTAAGGCTTAAGGCCCTAAAGCCCTCACCCAGGGAGGTTGCGCTCGACCAGCTGCGCCGCGCTGATGCGCCGTAGCCGTGGATCCAGACCTCCTTGCATGATGCCAAACAGGCTCTGCTCGTTCGGCCTGCATGGTGAGACTCAGGGTTTAGGGTTAGGGCTAGGGCTAAGGTCCGGAACAGGAGGTGTGCGCCAGCAGCCTACTGGGCTGTGAGGGGAGACCGGACGAAACCGTTGTTATCCCAAACCAATCCCAAACCGAACCAGACCCAGCATCTGAAGTGCGCTGAAGACCCCCACGCGCTCACCTGGAGTGTGCAGAGATGCACCGGTCAATCCACCGCGTGGTGCGGTACGTGGCCTCATCGAACCGCGCTGGGTCGGTGGCCGTAGCGGGCACGACGTCATCCAGCGCCATCATGATGTCAGCACCTGCAGGACAGCACATAACGATGTGTGTGTGTGTGCGCTTGCAAACGGGGCGGCCCAGCCGCGGTGACCAAGGCAACTCGGTGTGTGTGTTGGTTTTTACTCTGTTGGGTACCTCGGGGGGGCCGGAGCCCACTACCGGGCATGTCAGATGGCGCAGGTCCACAGTGCTCCACGCAGAGGTCACCGACCGCAGCAGGCAGGAAAAAGCCAGGCGGCCACCACGCGGCATAAAAAACCAGCCCACCGCAGGGCTGGGTATTTATGCATGCATGGTTTGAACGATGTATGCCAAGGCACCGCTTTTCAACGCTTTTCACACAATTGCCTAGACGAATGATCACTCGATGGTCTGCAGACAGCCCCAGCTTTAAGTGGCCACAGACACCAAACGCCGCACCTAGCCTGTTTTGGATGGCCATGGACTGCTCAGGCGTCAGCAACATCCGCGAGCCATCCACTGGGGACTGGAAAGTCACGCCCTCCTCCGTGATTTCAGCAAGGTGCAACAGCGACACCATCTGCATGCACAGGCAAGGTATGGGGTTTGCGTTAGGGCTAAAGCGGGGCACACTGCTGCGCGCAGAGGCGAGGGGGGCGCAAGGTCCCAAAGCCCTAATGTGGGGCATGCGCCCGCCATCTTGCCTGAATCCAGCAGAATCGGCGAGCCTGCTGCAGGGCCACGAGAGAAAACCCTAAGACCCTAACGCGGCGTGACGTCCATGCGCCCGGCATCTCACCTGGAACCCTCCAGAGTCGGTGAGCATGCCCCGGGGCCACGAGACAAAGTCATGCAGCCCGCCCATCTCGGCCACCTGCGTTTTAGGGCTTGGGCTAGAGTTAGGGTTAGGGCTGGCATGCTCTCCCGCATCTCCCGCTGTGGCCCTGGACTCCTGGCAAGCCCTTGAGCCCCACAAGCGGGCATGGCGTGCCGTGTGAACCGCGCCTGATGCAGCTTTTGACCATGACAAAACAAAACCTACCCCTAGCTCTACCCCTAACCATTACCCTAACCCTAACCTCACCAGCTCGCTGCCCGGTCGGTTCTCCAGGTGGTACGTGTTGCCGAGGATGACGTGGCAGTCAAGCTCCTCAAGCTGGGAAGCACAGAGGCCCTTGACGCTGCCTGCGGCACAGGTGATGGCAGGTGGTGACTCATATTGATTATTGGGCAGTCAAGCTCCTCAAGCTGGGAAGCACAGAGGCCCTTGACGCTGCCTGCGGCACAGGTGAATGACAGGTGGTGACAGGTGTTGATGGTGTTGATTACCTGTCTTTGGCGCAGTTTGTGCACGCCTGTGTCTCACGTCTTGCGCAGTGGCCTGGCTGCTATGCCAAGCAGCCATGCCCGGCTGACGGGAACATGCAACGAAACGAAACATGTATTCAGCTCGACACACACACATCACATCTGATACGCCCGGCAGTGGGCTCCGGCCCCGCCGAGGCGCCCAAACAGATGCAAATATCGACACACAAACCTTGGGTGCCCACCGGCATGAACATGGGTGTCTGCGCCTGGTAGTGTGGTAACGTCATGCGGCCCACTCTCGCCCGGCCCTGCACCGCCAGCACCTGCAGCACAACACCAAGCACTACGACGGTGAACTATGCTTGTATGGGGCGAAGCGGAGCTCCCAGACGGAGCTGTGCACATGCTGGTTGGAGATGCAGTCACTTGAAGCTGCACACCAGCTGCACTGTCGCTGTTTGAGGTGGCCACCGCACACGGTTGCGCGGAGCTGGCCGTGTGCACGCACCTCGAACTTCAGCGCAGGGGAGGAGGAGCTGGGCAGGGCCTGCTGCTGGGCTGCCTCTCCTCTGTGCGCCAACTGCGGTGAGGACATGCCGTGCTGGTGAGCAGCGGAGCAGCAGGTGGGGCGCCTGGGCTGCCGCGTCCGGTGCGCTGATGGCGCGGCTGCAGCAGGAGGGTGGAGCACCAGCTGCATGTGACGAACTCAATTGCACGCTACCTTGCCTTTGCCGCTCCTCGTCCCCGAGCCCTCGTCCGCCGCCAGGGCTTGAGTGAGAGGAGGAGCGCCAACCGATGGCAGTCAGCGTGGCAGTCAGAGCGATCCGCAGGCTGATCTCACCAGTGCACCTCCCCGCGCGCGTCAGGGCGTGTCTTTCTTCGCCTTTGGTCCTACCTCAGAGGAGGCTCCTCCGCGCAATGGCCGAGAACAAGCCGCAGCCGGGCAAGGCCGAGCAGGTGCGTGGTGGGGGCAGCGACGGCGCACCGCGTGCGGTCGTCTTGCAGAGGTGCTGAGGGCCAGAGCACGCCACCGCCGCACAAAGCCTGGATCGAAGGGCCACCGCGGCATCGGCAGCCGCCAGGGGCCCGCGGAGCACAGGGGTCGCACACTTACGCCTCAGCGCACCTCCTGGCAGTGTTCGCTGCGCCAATGCACGACGCGGGGAGCAGACGGCAGGGACGAGTCCAGGGACGAGAGCCAAGCAAGCAGCAGCAAGAGGCCGGCGGCAATCCATCACAGCACGCAACGACAGCTGCGATGCACGTTATCCCATCAGCTGCAGTTCACTTTGCGGGGAGGGGTGGCGCCGCTCGGCCTGCACGTGCGGTGGGCGAGCAGCCGGCGCTCGGGCACTTTATAAGGGGGCACAGAGGGATGAGGGCTTGCATGCTCACTGCGTGTTCTTCAAGGCGGGGCCGCTCTTGAATGCGGGTGTGGCCGCGACGGCGCAACGGTGTGGCCACCGGACGCAGTGCACACCGTTGTCCGCAACCGTGTGCGCAGGGCATGAAGGACGGATGGTTCACCGAGTACAGCACCATGTGGCCAGGCATGGGCATGTCGCTCAAGGTGGAGGAGATTCTGCTGCAGAAGCGCTCGGACTTCCAGGTGGGTGTTTCGTTTCGTTGCAGGTTGCCGACAGCCGGGCATGGATGCTTGGAAAAATAGCAGGCAGGTCACTGCGAGAGCAGTGTGTGTGTGCCACCTCAGCTACCTGCACATATAGCGGGACAGCCACAGCACCTTCGCAGCGTCTTCTGCGAAGTAGTGCACTGCCTGGAGCCGCGCCACCTTGAAACAGCATCATGCAAAAAGCTTCTCCCCAGCATCACGAGCACGCTTGCATTCTGCCACAATGTGTGCGTGCGCGCACGTGCGTGTTGGTGTGCTGCGCAGGACGTGTGCGTGTTCCGCTCGGGCACCTTTGGCAACGTGCTGCTGCTCGACGGTGAGCACGCACGCATGGGGGCGTTGAGGTTGACGCGAGACAGGACCGCTTGCAGTGGGACAGTCACTCGAAACAGTGGGACCATCTGTTTGCCGTAACTGGCTCCACCAGATGTGAAGCTCGACAGCCACATAGCCAGCACGAGTAGCACTCTGAGGCAGCCCGGGCCATCAGACCCGTGACGCAGCAACAAAAGTCACACGTCCGGCCACGCGCCCTAGTCCAGGGTCACGTACGCCAGCCCACCACAAGCAGAGAGATCCGACCTGTTGGCGTGGGGGGCAAGCAGAGAGCATCGTGCCGCATTAAACCTGTATCTGTGAGGGCTCAGTGCAAGCAGAGAGAGAGAGAGAGAGAGAGGCCACTTGCATTGAGATGGCCACGTCCGGCCACGCGTCCTAGTCCAGGGTCACATACGCCAGCCCACCACAAGCAGAGAGAGAGAGAGAGAGGCCGCTTGCATTGAGATGGCCACGTCCGGCCACACGTCCTAGTCCAGGGTCAGGGGGAGGGGACGCCGCTGAAATGGAGCGGCATGGGAGGCGTGCCCCTGCATCAGGACTGTTTGCCTTTGGCTCGCGTGTCTGAGTGCTGCGGGACATCTGATACGCCCCGTAGTGGGCTCCGGCCCCGCCGAGGCGCCCGCAGAGATGCAGATATCGACACACACACACACACTCATGTGCTCTGCTGTGCGCAGCCGCCTCC
>QAXK01004219.1:0-21050 GCA_004335735.1 Chlorella sp. KRBP | reverse complement strand
TCAGCACGCTGCGTGCGCCCTTGCACCTGCAAGCCAGCACATGAACTGCGGGATACGTGCCGTGCCCAGGACGCGCCAACAACAGATGTCGAGACTTGCGCGAACACAGCACCGCCAGGCGTCCACTCTGTGAGTACTCGGCCAGGTGTGCTGTCAGCAAGGCGGCCTGCCTTGCCCCACAGCCCCCCGAAGCCACAAACAGCAAACGACCGCACCTCGTGGATGTGCACGCAGCGCAGCACGCCCCTCATGGGCAGCCCTGCCAGCAGCGGCGTGGTCGTGTCCGTCACCACGCTGAGCTGACTGCCCAGGTCCATCAGCGTCCCAGGACCCTGCAAGTACCCAGGAGGCGGCTTGGCACCACCCGCCGCCGCCGCCGCTGCCGCCGCCGCTGCCGCCGCCGTCCCACCCGCCGCCGCTCCCGCCCCACCGGACGTGGCTGCTGCTGCTGCCGCCGCAGCGGCGGACTTGGTGCGGTTCTGCTGCTGCTGCTTGCGCCGGTGCTGCCGCGTCCACCTGTCTATGAGGTCCGCCACCGCTGCCTGCGGCTGCCCGGTGTGCAGCTTCTCCACGTCAGCGGGCGGCATCACACTTGTCATTGCAATCACGCTGCGCCCGTCTGGCGCCGCTGCAGCAGCGGTGGCGGCCTGCTGGGCCGGTGGAGAGGTGGGTCCGTCAGGGTTGCCGCCGCCGCCGCCGCTGGTGACCGTAACGGTGGTGTGGTGCTGTGTGGTGGCGGAGGGAGGGGGCCAGGAGGTGTCAGCTTGCAGCTCCTTGCGGTGCGGTGTGGCGACGACGGCCTCGCACAGGGCGGGCAGCGGCCTGCGTGGGTGGGCGGTGTGGCGACCAAGGCGTCAGGCCTAGTGGGCTCACCTTTGCCAGGTGTCGACTGCCACGCTGTGTGAATGAGGCTGCACTCCGGCTCACACTGCCTTCATCTGCTTGCCAGAGATGGCGGCACCAGATGTTATGCTCGACACACTGAAGAGGCCATTGTGTGCCCCTTCCCACATGTTGACCGTCACTCACGTGTCTGCCATGGAGAGCTGTGCCGCCAGTCGCAGCCGTTCCCTGGCGAGGTCCTCCTCCAGCTGACGCTGGATGGCGGCCTTGCGGATGGCACGCAGGCCGATGGCGCGCGCGTTGCTGCGGGCAGCCACCTGCGCGCGGCACGCGCGGGCGCAACCAGGTGCGCCCTTGAGAAAGGTCTACAGAGGTAACCAGGCTTTTTTCCCCCCTGTTCATCGAGCAGCCGCACAGCCTGCCCCAACAAGCTGACGCTAAACACAACGCGCGCACGCACGCCCACTCACCAGCCAGGCGTGCACCTCACTAATCGCCAGCGCCTCCACCGCCGCCACGAACTCCAGCACCAGCGACTCGAAGAAGGCACGCAGCGACAGCACGTTGGCTAGCTGACGTCCCGATGCCCCGGCCCCACCACCACCGCCCCCGCCTGCGCCCCCGGAGTCCCCCGCCCCTCCACCACCCGCGCCCATGGTGCCTAGCGCCATGGCGTTGGTGCCGCTGCCCTGGGTGGGTGGCGTGGCGAGGAGCTCCAGCAACGCAGCTACGTGGCACACAATCGCAGGCGGTGGTGGATGAGGTGGTTGGACTCGAGATGCAGGTGGTGACCCGTCCAGATCTGAGAGCTTTCTGGGACCACTTGCGATGACCACAGCGTCACAGTCACGTTGATCAGCGTGCAGGCTGTGGAAGGTGTGGGAGGTGTGGGGCCAAGGCCAGTTGCTGCGCCCAGGATATGTGTGTGGCGTGGGTCCTGATCAGGACATTGTTGTGGTGAGCCTTCCGCTACACGGCATGACTCACCCAGCTGTATGCTCTGCATGTCCTCAATCATGCGCAGGGCTTGGTACAGCTGCCGGTCCTCAAGCAGCTGACCCACCTGCAGGTGCAGGGCGCATAGCCAGGAGCACGACGCCGCTGGCGATCTGTTGTGACGGCTGCAGCATCACGACACCTGCCGTGAACGCCACGCAATCATGATGATGACGCCGCCTCACGTCCCCACAGGTAGCGGCGCATCGTCGCACAGTGACTGCCACATGGACGCACGATGCACAGCACTGACAAGGGGAAGCCGGCAGAAGGGAAGCCGGCCAGGCGTAGGGCGGGGTGTGCCGGCTGCCTCCCCTGCGCACCTGTAGGCAGCTGGCGAGCAGCTGCTTGGCGCCCCGCACGCCCGCCAGGCCGCCCACCACGTTCTCCTGCACCGCCGCCAGCTCACTGAGGGCGTGCGTGTTGGACATGAGCTGACGCCCGCTCACCTGCGCAGGCACAAGGCCACGTGATTACTCTGTGACTGTGACTGTGACAATGGCGCCATGCCAGGCAAATCTGTTGTTCCTCATGCCGTGCTCTGCCCCAGCCTGTGGTCCTTCCCCTGCTGGAGGTATCCACAGCTGCAGACTGAGCCCCCCTCGCACTGCACCTGCATGACGTCGTTGCTTCGGACCAGCAGCTGCTGTATCTGCGCCATGCCCTCCTGCATGCTGTGCATGTCGGACACAAAGCCCACGATCTCGTGCGCGTTTGAGTTGCAAATGTCCTTGATCACCTGCGCAGCCAAGTGCACACGCAAAGGAGATGGCGTGCTCAAACGCCAGGGCCCATGCTGGTGAATGCTCCACGATGTGGAAGATGCCTGCACCCGCACAAGGGACCGTAATTGCAGCTCCCATGCCAGCAGCTACTGACAGCAGTTTGCACTGTGGAGGATGCCAAGTGGAGCGATGTGTCCCGGCTCCCTTGCTCCCCAGGCGACTGACCTGGTCCTGCTCAGCGGCCACCTTCTCCAAGCACTGTGATATGATGGACAGCGCCTGCTTCCCATCCGATACTGCTGAGTCAGCAGTGGGCACTGCACCGGCTGCCTGCCCTGGTGCTGGTGCCGCTGGTGCGGCGGGCGCAGTGCCCTCGGGTTGCGCGGTGGTGCTGCTGGCAGCGTCTCGTGCCTTGTTGGCGCTGGCGGTGGTGAAGGAGAAGAGGATGCGCAGCTGCAGAGCAGGCGTGAGGAGCAGGCACGCACAGGCGTTGAGGCCCACGGAGCGTTCGTGCGGCGTGCACGCGGACGTGTCGGGGTCACCCCGTCCCTCTGGCTCACCAGCGGGGCCACATCGTCGCGCAGGACGGCGTTCTCCACCAGCAGGTGGATGCTGGCTTCGTCCACCGCTTCTGAGGCGGCTAGCGGCGGCGCCAACGGGTCCATGGGCGACAGCGCCATCCGCCCGTTGTGCACCGCGGGGCCGCCGGGGCTGGGGCGTGCTAGGGAGCTAGGCACCGCCTCCACCGCCTGCTTCCCATGCTGCTGCTGCTGCTAGTGGCTGTCATGAGCTGCTCTTCCCGCTTGCAGCCACTGCTTGGGCTCACTGGCCTCTGCTGCATCGCGGGCGGCAGCAGCAGCAGCTCGGCGCATCGCCATCGCCGCGAGCTCATCGCAGGCCGTGAGGGCTCCGCTCGCTTTGCTTGGGTGAGCGGCCAACGAATCTGTTGCAGGTGGTGCACAGTCGTGCACAGAGCGCACAGCTGTGGGAGCTAGTGGGAGCGTGCCAAGATGGACATAATGCCAGGTGAGGTGCTTGCTGCCCCATTGCAACGATCGTGCGCACGCCTGCGGTGGCGCACGCCACCCCCGCCACGCTCATACGTCCCTGTGTGCAATGCTGCAACGCAGAGAGCAATGACGAGGCTACGCTGCGCAGCCGCTACGACGTCCTGCACATGCTGGGTGAGCTCTCCGCCTTGCGCCTTCGCACCAGCTGCTGCACCGGCACTGCGGCTGGAAGGCAGCGCAGCAGCTCGCAGCACGCTACTCCGCCGGCGGGACGTTGCTTTGAGCAGGGAAGGTGGCCTGTCCCTTGGTGCCGACCGCACCCGTGCCTGCGCGGGCCGTGCCTGCAGGGCGTGGCGCGTATGGCACCGTGTGGAAGGCTTACGACAAGGTGCTGCTCCAGCACGTGGCCATCAAGGTGATCCCGCTGATGGACACTGACCGGGAGGAGCTGCAGGCCATCCAGCGGGAGATCCAGTTCCTGGCGGGCTGCAACCACCCCAACATCGTCAAGTACATGGTGAGGACCAGGCACACGGGCAGTGGAGCCCAGAGGCGAGCACATGAGCTGAGAGACAGCCAACTGGGATAGACACCCGCACAGGCGTTGCGACGTCCCCCGCGTGCTGTTGCCATGATGTCAATGTTGCCGTGTCGTCCTGTGCGCCACTCTGTTGCAGGGCAGCTACCGTCACAAGCACGAGCTGTGGATCCTGATGGAGTACTGTGGGGGCGGCAGCCTGAGTGACGTGCTGAGCGCCACCAACCAGCCGCTGCCAGAGGCAGCCATCGCCTTTGTGTGCAGTGAGGCGCTCAAGGTGAGGTGGGCAACGCGATCAATGCGTGAACGCATGCGGCACACAATACCACTGGCTGCTCCCGCTTTGGTGTTGCGGTTGATGATTCGGGGACAGTCAACAGACCCTGTGGTGGAGTCCATGCTCTCCATGATGGTACCGCGGGTGGAGTGCTGCAGGGCCTGGCGTACCTCCACTCTCTCAACAAGGTGCACCGCGACATCAAGTGCGGCAACATCCTGCTGACGGAGCAGGGCGCGGTCAAGCTGGCGGACTTTGGTGTGGCAGCACAGCTGACCGCCACCATGAGCAAGCGGCAGACCTTCATCGGCACGCCGCACTGGTGCGTGCAACGGCTGCAGCACCAACCGACACCTGTCCACGCGTCTTAACGTTGCGCTGGTGGGCTGCTGGCCCCAGGCCTCCGGACGCTGTGTAGCACCACACGCTTGCACCTCACGGCCTGCCATGTTGAGGTGATGGCCTTGGCGCGCTGCTGATGGCACCCTGTTGATGGCGTGCTGCTGGGTGCTCTCTTGCTTGCAGGATGGCGCCCGAAGTCATCCAGGAGAGCCGGTATGACGGCAAGGTAAGGCACGCGAACCTAGCATGATGTACCGAGCTCAATGATTGCCGCCTGTTAAAACAGCACACTGGGCAAGCCTGCCTTTAGCGTTGCGGGCGCATTGCACGCCAGGCACACTCGCGTTTTGGCACTGGGGGCATGCTGCGTCACGCGCGGTGTGGGTAGGAAGGCTGGAAGGTTGGAAGCCGGTTGGACCCCCGCTGACATGTGCAGGTGGACGTGTGGGCTCTTGGCATCAGTGCCATTGAGATGGCCGAGCTGACGCCCCCCCGCTGGGCCGTCCACCCCCTGCGCGTCATCTTCATGATCACGCGCGAGCCGGCGCCCAGGCTCACGCAGGCGCCGGACGCCTGGTCGCCGCTGCTGCACGACTTCCTGGAGCAGTGCCTCACCAAGGTGAGGGAGCAATGAGGACGGCCTACACATTGCAAAAGCTGCCAATCATGCCGGGCAGATCACGATGGGTGGGCGAAGCAGCCTCGTCCAGCACTTCTCACCCAGCACTTCTATCTATCAAATCAGACTGCACGCAACTGACGCAAGTGTTTGATGCGCGGAGCTGAACATGCCGTGCCTGCGTGTCCCTCACCCACTGGTGCCCCTCATCACCGCCGCCGCCACCGTCACACACAGGACCCAAAATCCCGCCCCACCGCCCGCCTCCTCCTCCAGCACCGCTTCTCCCTCCAGCCGGGCGCCTCGTCCACCTCGGGCGACACCCAGCCGCGCGGCATGCAGGAGCTCATGCCGCTGATCAAGCTGAGCACGGCGTACCTGGCGCAGACGGCGGCGGACAGCGCGGCGGCGGAGGAGGGCGGCGAGCAGGGCGACAGGCCGGGCCTGCTGTCGGACCACAAGATGGCGCAGGCGACGGGGCACTTTTCGTGGAAGGCGGGAGGCATGGGCGCCGGGGGCACGGGTGAGCTGACAAGGTTTCAGGTCCACCAAACACTGCACCATTTCACTCGCAAGTCTGTGCGCATTGAAATTCGCATTCTGTGCAGCCAGTTCTGGCATACAATGCCAGATCTCCCCAGCCACACGTGTGTGTTCACTTGCTGACCGCCTTTGCTTTGCTTCCATCGCAGTGCAAGTGGGTGCGCGGCGGCCCCAGGCCTCCCCAACTCCCCAGATGGGTGGGGCACCAGCCGCAGGGGCGGACGCGGGCCGACAGCTGCCCGCCGTGGACGAGGTGTCCATGCCTATCCCCAGCCGCATCATGCCTGAGCCCTCCGAGTCGCCGGCAGGCCTGGGCCTGGCGGGGCGGGCGGGGCGTGCGGCGCGCATGCTTGGGGGGCCGGGGGGAGGGGCGGGGGCGGGTGGACGCGAGCAGCAGACGCCGACGGCTGCTGGGCCGCCTATAGGGGCGCTGGGTCTGTCGCCGGGTGGAGGGCTCGGGGCGGGGGGAGGTGGCTCGCCTGCAGAGTGAGTCAAGACTCCTTCACATCTTGTGCACAGAAAACAGGTAGCCAGGAGGTGGACTGGGTGCGCCTGGCTCCGCCAAGGTCTGGCATGTGTGTGGGGCAGTCCGTGGGCCCTCCTGCATGAGCTTGGCAGTGCGAACCACGGCTGCAGTCTCTGCGTGCAGCTTTCGCCATGACGCTCGTCGTCTACCCGTGCCTGCGTGTGCCCGCGTGTGCAGGGGCGGGTACGAGTCCACCATGGTTGTCCGCAACCTGCCCCCGCACGACTACTCAGCTACTGTGGTCGTGCACCAGGCCGACACGGTGCAAGCTTCCAATGCGGACGCGGCGGCGGCGGCGACGGCAGCGGCGGCGGCGGCTGTCCAGGGTGTTTACGACGGGCTTGAGGCGCAAGCACCTGGAACCTTCAGCAATGCAGGTATGTAAGCATGATTGCTTCTACCGCTGCTGTAGCACCCATCATGGCATGGCATGGCATGTGCCACAAATGCTCTGCTGCTGCCCCTCGACTACCTGGCTACCGCGTGTAGATGGGCGCATGTGGATGGGCCGTGGGCCCCGCATGCGGTGGTCGACTGGGGCTGGGTCAGCTGGCTGCAACGTCTGTGACGCTGCGCCGACACACACGCACGCACACGCAGGCAAGCGTGCCGGGTTGTCCGAGGGCCCCAACGCCGGCTACCTTGCGGCGGTGCGCGCGGCGGCGGCCGAGGCGGCACGCGAGCGCGAGCGGCTGCAGCCCTCCTCCGAGCCCTCACCCGCGCACGGCGGCAACAACGGCGCCGCCACCGTGGCCACCGGGCCACCCCAGGGCCTCAAGGACGAGCGCGCGCGCACCATTGAGCGGCTGCACTCGCTGTATGAGAGCGGGCTGGTGGTCACCACGCCGTTCCTGCCGGTGGCGCAGGCGCAGCCGCTGGCGCTGCTCACGCCGCTCAGCTCCATCGCACACCTCGGGGCGCCGCCGGGTAAGGAAGGACTGGGGATGCGGGGCTGGTTGTATATGCTATGGTGTGGCCTCTGCAGGTGCTTGCGTGCCACTACCTCCTTTCAGCCGCCGCTGCCCTGAATCTTAGTGCAAACTGCGCAAAAGGGCAGAACGCCTTGTCCTGCTAAGTCAGGCTGAGGGGGAAGTGTGCTGGCTGACGCTGACCTGTCCCTGTGCCTACGTTCATGTTGGCCTGACGGTGCAGAGGTGATCCGGGGCGTGGACGGCACGGTGGTGCGTGCGCTCGCCAGCCTTGTGGCCCAGAGCGCCGCCTCCGTGCGACACCAGCAGCAGCAGCAGGAGCCAGGCCTCCACACGCCAGCACAACACGCGGGCCCTGCCATGGGCGTCACAACGGCTGGCACCAGCAGCCTTGAGAGCATCCTCCATTCGCTTCCTCCCTCACTTGTTGACAGGTATGTGCGGCTCCAGTCCGCGCTTTACGCCACAGAGCCTGGCAAAACGGAAGGTGCTGTCCTGGACCGCTCCACACCTGACGCCTGTCCTCGCACGTTGAGTGGTGGCTGTGCAGGCTGGTGGCGCAACCAGAGCTGCAGAACTGCCTCCGCTCGCTGGCCTACGACTTGGCGGCGCAAGCGGCGCTGCCCCTGACGGCCAGCGCTGCCTCTGACTTGCAGCAGTCCATCGACGACCTGTCCGCCGTGCTGCGCTGCGTGCTGTGCCTCTGACCATGGGTGACCGTGCACCAGAACCAAATCTGCTCCGTACTTATTTTTACACGTGATGACGGGAGAGTCAAGTGACGTGGAATGGGGCGCACAAGCAGCATGCCAGAGTCTGTAGCATTGGCATTTCATACGTCCAAGTTTGAAGACATGGAGATGGCGCCGAACATTGCCCCCCAAGACGACGAGGCGACGGCAAACCAACAACGCCGGGCGCCTGTGCTGGCTCACACAGCAACCGGGAAGAAGCGCGGCATAAGTGGCCGGCTAAGACGTACAGGTCACTCAAACCATCGTCAGGGGCAGCAGGCAGGCTGCAACATGGAAGGCCGCTTCAACTGAGAGGCACACAACAGGCAGCCAGGGCGGCCCAGGGCGGAGACACGCGAAGTGAGCTGCGCTCACACGCTGTACAGGGAAAGCCGCAAACCAAAGGCACTGGCCTTCATCAGCCGGGTGTGAGGTTGAGAACCGATGCGCCACGATGACAAGCAAGTCCCAGAGAAGCGCACACGCAGGGCGGGCATGGAGAAGCGGGTCAGGTCAGGTCACGGTGTCCGTATGCACCACCACTGGCGCATGGTGGCTGGCATGACTCCTTTGGTAAGCCCTGGTAAGCCCTGGTGCAACCGCAAGCCGCTTATCATTCCCCAGGAAACGCAAACGCAAGACTCGTCCTGACCAGGAATCCGCCGCTGCGCCAAATAGCAACAGCTGTGCGGGTGCAGCTTTCCGTGCGCGTGTGCACAGCACGGCCCTGTCACGACCCCCTCACGGTCTCGCGGTGAGTCAACACCCGTCACAAAGTTACCGCTGCGCAAGCATGTAGTTGCGGCTGACGGCGCTGGGTGTTTGGAGCTTGCTGCTGAAGTCCGCTGCCAGCCTGTCGGCGCCTGGCTGCCCCCTTAAGAGCTCGCCTGCCGCCCGCTGGTCTGCGCTGGGCCTGGCGGGGCTCTCCCCTCGCCCTCCGTACGGGCGGGAAGCCACGGCACCGGAACTCCCACTCACTCCCCTGCGCAGCGCAGGGCGGCATGCATGCAATCGGCAGCGCGGTTGGATCCAATCGTGGGGCTCGTGAGCAACTTGCTAAACATAGAGCAGCTGGACGGTGCACGCGAGGCACCAGTGCTCACCTGGACCTGAGTGGTGATGGCGGGGCGCCCCGCTGGTCTGCTGATGAGAGTCCTTGCCGCGACACGCCCGCTGCGCCCGCCAGCACGGACGGCGTGCCTATGCCAGAGCCTACGAGCGGCTTTTGCGGCTGCTGCTGTTGGAGCTGCGATTGATGCTGGCTGCCATAGGAGGGGCTGGGGGCGCGGAGTCCTGAGCCGGCCGCCTGTGGGTTGCTGGGGCGCGCGCCGAGCGGGGCGCCGACGGGCGCGGCCAGGGGTCGGCTCACTGCTGCTGCTGCGTTGGTGAGCAGCGTGGGGGCGGAGGAAGCGACGGCTGACTGCGCGGCGAGCAGGCGCCGCACCTGCGTGTGTGCACGCGCGCGCAGGGCACGAATTCGGGCTCGATGCCGATGCCGCACACTACGGTGTGCGGCAGCCCGCCTCTCGCGCCCCTGGCCCCTGGCGCGCCGACGCGCAGCGGAGCGCGCAACACGTCTCCTTGGCCCTTGGCTGGCCGCCGCGCTTCGCCCGCTGAGGCGCCCACACACATGTCGTGCGCCACACACACCTGCGCTCTCTGCACTGGCGTCTGGGGCGACCGGACGCCCTGGGGGTAGACCCGCGAGTCGTGGAACGCCTGGGTGTAGCGCAGCGCCGTGGTGTAGGGCAGGTTGTAGAGGCGCCCGAGCATCACGGCGACCAGCGTGCCCGTGCGTCCGTGGCCGCCCCAGCAGTGGATGTACATCTTCTCCCCCCGCAGGACGCGCTCCATGCAGTCCTCGGCCAGCCGGTTCATGGCCGAGTCCGTGGTCACGTTGCCGTCGATGATGGGCAGGTGCAGGAAGTCGATTTTCTGCTGCGTGATGCGTGGGTTGCCCGTCTCGTGCGCCCGGCTCAAAATCTTCTGCGCGTCCTTGATGTAGGGCCGCAGGCCGTGCTGCGACCTCCAAGCGTGCTCCGGCGTGTTGATGTTCACCTCGGCTTGCAGGCACACGAACGTGTTGATGCCCAACTCCAGCAGCGTCGTGAGGATCCTCTCCGTCTCCGCGTCGTCCAGGCTCGCGGGGTAGGCCCCCGCAATGATGCGCGAAGGAATCACCCAGTTCGACCAGGGCGTAGGCCCCGCCATCTCCTTGGCCGGCAGCTTGGGCAGGGGCGGCAGAGCCGCTTGCGGCTCGAGTAAATTCCTCATGGCCGTACGCGCCGAAGAGAGGAGGAGCGGCGCTGCGCCGTGCAGCGAGGAGCACGCACGCGCTGCGAATCCACCGCCGGGCCGCGCTGCCGTGGGCTCCTCCTCCTCGGCTGGAACTCGTGTGCGCAAGGTGGTGCAGAGCGTCGAGCGCTGCGCAGCTGGGTGTGTGGCGAGGTGCTGCGATGTGCTCTGGCAGCTGCACAGGGCTGCTGCGAATGCTCTTGCGCTCTGTGCTTCGCTGTCTGCTCTGCCGGCGAAACCCCTAGACCTCGAGGAGCGGGTGAGGAGCAGCAAAGCACGCTGCAATCATTGAATCCAGCAGCAATGCGATCTTGCAGGGGCTCTGGGGCGCTCCAACGGGCGGTGGTGTTGGCCCTGGCCAACACACGCTTGCAGCAGGCGCCGCCCAGGTTGCGGCGTGAGTGCGGCCGCCTCACGGGATCCAGAAGCCCCGGCCCCTCGCCAAACGCACGTTCTCATCCTCAGGGTACTCCTCAATGTCCTCGTCAGGAGGCGGCAGCCTGAGCGCAGCGGTGACGGCCACGCGGACGCAAAGTGTGATACGATCCGCCTGCATGTGCTGGCCTGCTGCAAGGCGAGCAGCTGGCAGTGGCACAGTGGCTCACTTTGGCATTGGAGGGCGCTTGAGCGGGAGTCGGGTACCTCGGTGGTGCGCACTCGCAGGGGACGGAGGGCGATCCTGGCGGGACGCGTGGCGGTGCACGTGATGGCTGCGCGCGGGCAGGCCGTGGGCTACCGCAGCACCGCCATCGCCCTGTGGGGCGCCCAGGAGCGCTGCCATGGAGGCGTGGCACGCGGCCAGCTGCTGCTGCAGCGCGTGCAGGCTCATCGGTGCCGGCGGCGGGCTTGCGGACGGTGGAGGCGGTGGTTGTGGTTGGGGCGCCAGCCTGCCAGGCGCAGGGTGCGACGACGGTGCCCTGCTGCCGCCAAGGCCCTGCCCCAGGTACTGCTGCTGCTGAGATGCGGACCAGGGGCGGGCGAGCCTCAGCGCAGCTGCTGAGACCTGTGATGGTGGCGGTGGCGTGGGCCGATGGCTGCTGGGAGAGCTCGATGCCTGCACACAGGCAGGCAATGCAGCGCGCGCTCAGAGGCTGAGCAACAAGAGCTGGACTGACTGCAACAGGTGCAGCGGCCGGCGGTGCCACGCTGCTGGCAATGTTCCACTGGCTTAGACGATATGCTCGTCACACCACGCACCCAGGTCGAGCTCTTGTAGTGCAGTGCTGGTTCTGGCGAGTGCGCCGTTGAAGGGGCGCTGGTGATGCTGGCCGTGATGGTCAGCTGCTCCTGCGCGGTGGAACGCGCCTGCTGCAGCCGGCGTACTTCATCTTCCAGGTGCCTGCAGTGTTGATGAGCAGCATGTCGATGCGTTGTACCGCACTCAGGGCTACGTGAGTTTGCAGCAGGCGCAGAGCGTGGCATGGCCAGCCGTCGTGGAGGCGCACGAACCTGATGCCCTCCTGGATGCTGGAGATGCACTCATGCTCCTCCTCCAGCTCTGCGCCCACGGCTTGCTGCGCGAGGTGCCAGAGGACCAGGTCGGCGCGTGCGCGCTCCAGCTGCTCACGCGTCCGATCCCGTTGCAGCGCCACGCTCACCAGCTGCTCCTCCTGCACACGTCAGCAGTGGGTTCCACACGCCATCCTGCTTCCCTGACCCACTGGACTCTGCAGGCCTGGTGTCATGCACAGGAGTGTGCTCCACGCACCATGCGGGCAAAGTCCTGCACGTGGACGTAATGCCGCTTGAAGCTGGCTGGCCACCGCGGGGAGGGGTGCTGCTGCGGCGGGCCGTCCGGAATGTCATCCTGCAGCGTCTTGGACGTGTACTCGGTGTCATACTCGCTGCTCCAGCCCGTTGCAGCCTAGGTGGGTGAGAGCAAGCCGGATGCAAGCTGTAGCACTCTTGGTGGACAAACTCGGCTCGGCCGCAGCAGTGGCCGATTGACGTGACAGCGCGTACTGTTGTTACAAGCAATGCGTGCGCCTGCGCTTGCGGCACTGCGAGGTTGGTGCGATAGGGGGAGGAGTAAGGCTGCGCACCTCGCCCTTGAGGAGGCTCGCCACGTCGTCCCGTCGCCCTGGTGCCTGGCGCACGCTCTTCTTGGGCATGCTGGTTGCTTGTGATGCGCTCAGCTGTGCGCATCACGGGGCGATCAAGGGTTGTCGCGAGCACGGCACGGCACGGACCACGGCAGAGGGATGGAGGACCAATGGTGCTGAGCTCAGCCCACCTCAAGACGTCTAATGAGACCCGGCGCTGACCTGACTACAGCTCCTGCATGCGCGTGCGGACCACGGTCAACGAGCTTCGTCTTGCGCGCATGACGGCAGCAGCTGGCAGCTCCAGTAGTGGTCTGCTCCTCCTGCGCAATGTGTGGGCTCGACTGCTGGACGTGATCTTCAGCCGCGATGCCGCTGCGCACTTTTTGGTCAGGCTGTACAGCGGGTGCGCGGCGGTCCTCCTATCCCCACACAGCCCGTTCCCCGCAGCGCCACTGGCTCCTTAGCCCTGAAGACACCATCAGCCACCTTGCCTGCTTATGCTCACCGTCTCCATGGCTGCTTTTGCTCCGGCGCCAGGGTGGCCATGATATCGCCACCAGACCACACAGCCAGTCCCCCCACACAGCGAGGAGGAGCATTCTTGTACTCACAGCGCACCAGAACACTGCTCAGCAGCTTGACCCCACGCTTCGTGCGGCCAGCAGCGAGCCTGTGCACGCGAGTCGAGGAGGAGCGCGGCACCGCACACAGGAGGAGCCCCGCACAGCGCAGGAGGCGAGGCGATTCACAGCAGCGCTTGGCCACGCATGCGGGCCGGAGCAATTGCGGGTCGCCTCTTTCTTCTTGGTGCGTGGGTGGTGCCCGTCTCAACGGACAGGACTACGCAGCGTGCAGTCCAGTGCGCGCTCGGCAGAGACGCCTGCAGGTGGCCTCCTGCCCGCAATCATCAAGCGTGCTGGGATGGCGCTGGACTGGCGCAGAGTGCTGCGCGTCGTCCGCTGCGCTCTGCTCCAGAGCACTGCTCGTCCCCCCACGTTGCTGGCTGCCGCGCAGGGCCCCAGCAGCCCGGGAGCCGCGCGCATTAGGGAGGCCATCGCGCCTCGCGCACTAGCTGCATGGCGTTCCTCAGCCGGCTCTTCTCCAAGAAGTCCTCGAGCCTCAGGTCGGCCCCCACCACCAGCCGGCGCGCCTCGACCAGCTCCAGCGACGATGAGGAGGCCATCATCACGCCGCCCGTATCCACAGGGTGCGTCGCCACCCCGCCGATCACTGGGTGGCGCAGCGTTGCGAGGGGCGGGTTTCTGTGGCCTGCGAGAGCCACTCCGCAGCGGCGCCAACGCCCACGCAGCGCAGCGGGGACGGAGGAGCGGGGGACTCTGCACTTCCGGCCGCGCGGCGCAGCCCGTGCAGGGGGCTCGCGGAGGCGGCAGCGGCCCGATGAGCCAGACCTTCGATTGCGAGCAGATGCGCTCGGCTGGCAGAGGACGACCAGCGAGCGAGCATTGCGTGCTGCCCGTCCCCGCGCCCATGCCGCAGGTTGTTCTCGGCGCCGGTGGAAAGTTTCGGCTTGACGAATGGGCGAAGGTTCGGCACCTCCGACCGCAGCGCACCCAGCGCCGGCACGGCCGGCAGCCGGCGGGGCGGCGAGATCAGGCGGTCGCAGACCTACACCTGCTCCAGCTACACCTCAGTGCAGGTGTCGGCGCGGCAGAGCATGTCGTCATGCGACGGCACGGGACAGGTGGATGACCGGCTCCGGCAGCTCTACGGCAAGCTCCGGCAGACGCACCTAGGAGGGTGCGTGCTCAAGCAGCATGCGTGGCACAGCACCGCGCAAGCAGCTGCAAGCCTCCGGTAGATGGCTCTGGGTTGCCGCCGCGCCGTGAGGAGTCGTAAAAGCTCTGCCTGCACTGGATGGCCTCGCATGCGCAGGTCGGCGGTCATCCTGGAAGGCGTGGAGCGCAAGACCAAGCAGCCCGTGGTGGTCAAGGCGTACGCCAAGGCCACCATGACGGCGTCCATGCGCGAGCAGGTGGAGCGCGAGCAGGCGTCCCTGCGCGCCGCCGCCGGCTGCTCGGGCGTGGTCAGGCTCATTGACGTCATAGACGACGCCACAAACATTTACGTGGTGCTGGAGAGCGCACCAGGTGAGACAGCCCTTCTGTTAATCGCCCTGCCCGCACCTTGCAGCAGCAAGTAATTGCCGCTGCTGCTGCAGGCCTGGGATGCATGCGTGGGATGCAGGCGGCTGCTAACGGCTTAGGGATGCATGCACGTGCAACGGCCGCAGGGTGCACACTGATTGAGCTCATGGCGCACAGCGGCGGGCGCCTGCCCGAGGCGCGCTGCGTGCACGAGGTGGTGGCGCCACTGCTGCGCGCGCTGGCCGGGCTCCACGGGCTGGGCCTGGTGCACCGTGAGCTCAAGCCGGAGCACATCATGTGCACGCAGCCGGGCGCCGTCAAGCTGCTGGACCTGGCCAAGGCGGCGCAGAAGCGCCTGGGCTGCCTCAACAACCGCGTGGGGCCGCTCGAGTACATGGCGCCAGAGGTGCTCTCAAAGCCAACAGACGCAGACATTTTCCACACGGTGCGTGGGCTAGCTGGGCTGCGGGCGGTGCATGGCCCAACTGCCCTCCTTTGCGAGCACATGAGCAGTCAGTGCACCCTCGGAGCATGTTTGCACTAGGCCAGGAGCTAGGAGCCAAGCAAAGAACAGGGCACGTCCTCACCTGGTTTGTGCCGTTTGGCACCTGCCACCACGCTGCCACAGGTGCTTTACCAGGGCATGTCTGAGAACGAGCTGCCCCAGTACGACGAAAAGGCCGATGTGTGGAGCCTTGGCTGCGTGGTGTTTGAGGCGCTGACGGGCCAGCAGCCCTTCATGGCCGAATCCCCCACAGAGCTGGCCGCACTCCACGACTCGCTGCTCTCCAACCCAGGGCCAGACGGCCTGCCGCTGCTGCTGCAGCACCCCTGCATCAGCAAGCTGGCCAGGCAGTGCCTGGCAGGCATGCTCACCGTCGACCCGGAGCAGCGCGCCTCCGCCTTGGACCTTTTGCAGCACCCGTGGGTGCAGCGGTATGCGGCGGGCGGGGGCCACGCCGGCACCTCACCGTGGCTCACGCCGGCCGGGGGCAGCGCCGGCGCGCACGCATCACACCTGCACCCGCACCACCGCAGCTCGCCTGGCGGTCCGCCCATGTCGCCGCAGCAGCATCAATCCCCCGGAGGAGGGCGGAACTTCCTTGGGGGTGGAGGCGGGGGAGGAGGCAGCCCTGCGCCGGGCGGCAGCGAGCCCAACACGTCGAGCCTACTGCAGGGGAGCAGTTGCCAGGAGAGTGACACGTCGGTCGACAGCAGCGACTCCGGGGAGGGGCTGGTGGGCGTTGGGCCGACGCAGGCGGGTGGCGGCCTCAAGGCCGGGGCGCGTGCGACGCGCAGCGTGGGCGGGACGGCGCTGGGGTGGCAGGCGGACGAGCTGGGCTTGGCGCAGCTCAAAGCGCGTGCGGTGGCGCCGGGGCAACAACGGCAGCAGCTGCCGGCGCAGCAGGTGGCGAGCGTGAGTGCGGCGCAGAGTGGGGCGCGGCGGAGGGTGCCCTCTGGCGCGTTTGACGTGCTGGTGGCGAGTGTGGACGTGTCGGTGCGGTGAAGTGTGCGGCGGGTGAGCGGCACGGTGGTGTGCGCCTGCGGGGGCAGCAGGCGCGTTTTTCAGCAGTGGATCCAGTCCCTGGCGTTTTGTGGCGCGAGTGTGTGAGCGTGGGCCGGGGCGAATGTGCACCGGTTCGGTGCAGCGGGGAGAGGCTGCAGAGCTGAGCAAAGAGTGGGAGCGCTCGGACAAGTTCTGCTCCTTGTCGTGGTGTGGTGTGTGGGTGGGATTGTTGTCGTTGTGAGCAGGACACGAGTGCAGTTTTTAAGCAGTGTGTGAGCGGTTTGGGTTGGTCTCGGGCACGGGTGCTGCCACCGCCCACAGGGGAGCGCGATGGCTGCTGCGGCGCCATGATAGTGGGTGGTGTGGGGGTCGAAGCATGGCGGTTGCGGCGCCCAGCAGCAGGTGCTGGGGAGAGTTCCCTTGTATGGCAGGCAGCGTGCGTGCACAGCCGAGGTGAAGAGACGAATGGGCGCCGGGGTGTACACTCATCGTCGGCACAGAGCTCCTCGCGCACTTGCTCCCCTTGCCCGCCGTACACACTGCCTTTGCAGCACTGCCAACCGCATATGCCGTTTGCGCTGGTTGCTGGCCCACCTCTTTTCGCCTTCCTTTTCCTTTCTTCAGCTATCCGCTATCCAGACCCAGGTTGCAGGCCCAGAGCACGGTGCACACAAAATGGTGGCCATGGCTGGCTGCGCCGGCGACTTCAGGCCGCTACTTTTTGCTCAATCCCAGCAGGCAGGCGAGAACTGCTCCTGCTTCTAATAGCATAGTAGTATACAGCACTGCGCTGTGCTCAGGGGGGGAATGAGCGAAGAGCGAAGAGAGGGTTTGCTTCTGCACGTCGGCTTGGCGGGTGGGCAGGTGCTCAGGCGGCTGCACTTGGATTGAGGCGATGGCAAGGCGTGCGGCGCTGCTGCGCGCAAAAACGCGCCGTGGTGCTGCTCTTGCCGCCAGCGTCCACCTGTCCGTGCTGCTGCCGCTTCCCTTAGAGATTTCTGGTGTGTCTGGCGGTGGTGATGATGTGGAGCTGGTGGGGAGGTGTGGCCATCCCTATTTGAGCGCTACGCTAACGCAAGCAGTGCATTCCACGCCGGGATGTGGATCCCGTCAAATGCTCTGTGGGCGGGCCCCCCTGACCTAAATTGACTCCACAGGTTGCCGGACTAGTGCGAGGCTATGAGTGTCAACATAGGAATCGGCCTGAGCGCCCCCTGCAGGCTGTGAAATGCCGCCCGTGCTGTGGTGCTGCCCCCGGCAGCTACTACGGCCTTGCCCCATTCGCTCTGCTGGTTTGCCCGTGCGTTGCCTGTTCGTTTGTCTGCTTCTTTTTGGCTGCGGGTGTGGGAGTGGGGCGTGCGCGCCGGTCTGCGTCTGGCAGCGCCACGCATAAATGCGCGCGCGCGCCCTGCTGCTGTTGAGCGTAATCACTCGTTGCCCCTTGTGGGCAGTGCTGTTGAGGTGAAGCAGTTGGTGGGCCGGCAGGACTGGAGCACGACACCCTGGTGTTGCTGCGTGGTTGCCCTGTCGGCCCGCCTCCTCCTGTCGTGTGCTGGGCCTTCATCCTATGCACTGCGCGCAACCCTTGACCTGGAGCGTCGACTAGAGAGAGCAACGACACAGGGAGAGGTCGCGCACTCTTCCTTCCCCCCCGCCATGACGCAGAGAGGACGTGATATGTACAAGGAGAGCGTGTGAGTGACCGCTGGTTCCATGTACACCACCGACACCGTCATTTCGTTGCGTCGTGCGGGACCTCTCGCACGGCCTGCCTTCAACTTGACTGCCCCGCCCTCTTTGAGCCCTGCTGCTGCCGTGCGGTGGCACCCCATTTGAATAATGTTCTTGCTGGCGTGCTGAGCAAACATATGGCACGCTGTTGCCTTTGCTGCAAACGAAGCCGCTGACCGTGCCGTCGCTGATCCAGCCCTGACTACGTTCTCTTGTCAGCTGGGAGCCGTCATCAGCATCAGCGCGTGCTCAGGCTTGACATCACACACTTGCAGACATGCGCAGCAGCGACACACAGCACAGGCCACGACCGCGGGGCATCATCATTCATCATCGCCAGAGTACAGCGCCGCGCGACCATCCTGTCCATCAGCCCCACGGCACACGCTGAACTTCACCCTTCGCTTAAAGGAACTCTTCCGTGTCCTCAGACCCGTTGAACGCAAGAAGGCAAAGGAGGCCCCCGTCATGCCATGGCCAGCACCTCGGTCGGAGCGCACTCGCAGTCCGAGGCGGACGCCGGCTCCTCCGAAGCGGCGTCGCCCACCGAGGACGCCGCCAGTGGCGAGCCCAGCTGCAGCTGCCCACTGGCGCCCCCCACCATGTTGAGGTTGAGGCTGCTGACGCCCTGCATGCCGCTCAGCGAGCTCAGCGACGACGACACGTGGTGCAGCACCGTGCGCGGGCTGGGCGGCCGGGCTGCAGCGCCCTCCTTGGCCGCTGCGCCCAGCAGCTGTGCGGGGGGCGAGGGCGCCAGGGTGTAGTACACCACGCGGCCGCCGCACGCCAGCTTGCAGCAGCTGGCGCCCTGGTAGCTGTAGTCGGTGGGCAGGCTCTGCAGCGTGCCCCACCTGCGCACGTCGTGGCGCAGCCGCAGCAGCAACGTAACAGGTGAGCGCATCGCTAGCCCACACACATGAGTACGGGCGGCTGGGAGCGAGACGATGCACGCTGACTGACCAAGGTGTGTACACCCACACACTCTCTGCACACCCGGGGGGAGAGACCAACTCACGTGGCTGCGCTGTCGGCCCTGGCGTCGTCCACCGACATGGCGATCGACACGTTGCCGGGCCTGAAGATGTCCACGGCGCGCGCCAGCAGCGCCGCGCAGTCCACCAGGTCCTCCATGTGGCCCGACACCTCAACGCTGGCGTACGAAAAGCCCGTCTCGGGCGTCACGTGGATGGTCAGGAACTGGTGGTCCCTGATGCCGTTCATCGAGTAGCCGCACGGCTCAAACACATAGTCGTCCATGTCGGCGCCGGGCAGCAGCTTGGCGATGCCCGTGGACTCGGTGGTGTGCGCCGAGCTGATGAAGGCGTCGGTGCGGAAGAAGGCCTTGGCCTTGGTCTCGTCCAGCTCCGTCATGCACATCTCCACATTGAACGTGGCGGCGGGCAGGCCGGCAGCGGGGCGGCCGCTCACATACACGTGCCACTGCAGGCCGTGGAAGGGCTCGCCCAGCACGTAGGCCTGGGGGCCGTCGGGGTGCAGCGCGGCAAAGTGCTGGTTGAGGAAGGCGACCTCCTCGTCGAAGCCGTCCTTGTAAGGAGAGGGCTGCAAGTGATAAGCAAGGGGGCACGCCAGGGGTGAAGGTGGGTGTTGCATTGGTGGTGGAGCGGTCCTGGCGTCCTCCCGTGAGCCACACACTTTCAAACGGATCTCCCACGGGCGGGCGGCGGCTCACCTGGTTCTCGGGGAAGAGGAAGCTGGCGCGACTGTACTTGCAGCGCGTGGCCACCATGCCAATGGTTCCCGCCAGCTCCAGCAGCCTGGGCAGCGAGTCCAGGAGGCGCGTGGTGCCGCACGTCTTGAGCACCCACTTGCGCGGGTAGACGAAGAGCGACGACTCGCTGAGCACGTAGGAGCTGAAGTTGTCGTTCTCGCGGCTGCTGACGATGCAGCAGTGCGCGAGGCCCATCAGCTCGTCCAGCTGCTCGCGCGTGAGGCCCCGCAGCCCGTTGGACGGCGCCTCCGCGCCAGGCTCGAAGTCGACCTCGACGCGCTTCTCCGACCCCTCGAAGTGCGGCTCCGGCAGCACCGCGGACGCGGCGTGCTCCAGAGGGGACATGGCCGTCGGCTCTGGGGGGATTGTTGCGGCGCTGAGCGCCAGCAAGATAAAGGTGCTAGGAAGGAGAAGCTTGTGAAGCTCCTCGCGCCGATTAGCCGCTATTAGCTAGGCCAGCAGGAGACGAAGGACTGCGCAGCACCATACGAGCAGCACAGGTGGCGGAGAGGTGAGCTGCGCGGGAGGGAGCAGAAGGATTCGGGATCGCCGTGTGGTCGAGCCGCCTCGCCGCCCCACCCTGGGCGCTCCACGCCCTCTGGCGACCACTCACGTCAGGGCAGGAGGTGCTAACGAAGCCGGCCGGCCGCAGGTACCCTGGGAGGTCCTGGTCGAGCGAAGCGGAGTCTTTGTGTTGTGGGCTGCAGGACATAGCGGTTCACAAGAGAGGAGTGGCGTCCATAAGACGCAATGTGTGCGCGGGGGGGCTGCTCTGAGTCTGGGCGTGCGCGTGCGGGTGTGCGGCGACTGTCCTGGGCCCGCGGCTCTTGTAGTGCCTCAGAGTCTGCCCTAAATCTGGGCCAGCGCACACTTCGAAGTCATAAAGCATGGCAGCAGCCACCGCCAGGTGCAGGCTTGCATTGCACGCCAAGCTGCACATGGCAGCCGGCCACCACGCCAGATCACTGCACACACGCCTCCTGACTACGTCCCAGGACGCCCTGCCAGCTACCGGCCAGCTCCCGGCAGCTGTTGCACGTGCCGCTTCTTGGCGTGCAGGCGGTCCTCCAGCCCCTTGATGCGCCCCCGCAGCTCCGACAGGCCCTGCGCCAGCTCACCCTTGACGCTGCTCGTGTCCTGCACCGCAGACGTGTCGGAGGGCCCCGCACCGCCGCCGGGCGCCCCCTGCTGCCGCTGAGGCACCGGCTGCTGCGGTGGCCGGTTGGCGGGCGCAGGCGCCTTGCGCCGAAGGGTGGCCAGGATGGCGTCCAGCCGCTCGTCGTCCTCCAGCCTGCACACTCAGAATGAAGATGATAAGCTCCTCCTTCACGCCCTGCCAATGCGCCACCACAACAGGCCCTCGCATGAGTCCACCACACCCGCACCTCTCCACGAGGCGCATCTCGTGCAGCTTGCGGTCCACGGCGGTGAGCATCTTGCGCAAGTACGTCACGTCCGCAGTGAATCCATCCATGTCCAGGTGCCTGCACACGCGCAGTGTCAAGGGCACACCTTGCTCTCAGCGTCTCTAGCGCAATTGCATGATGATGATCATC
>QAXK01004218.1:0-29769 GCA_004335735.1 Chlorella sp. KRBP | reverse complement strand
CGGGCTGTGTGGTTGTGGCTGTACTCTCTGACCTCTGTGAAATCTTGAAACTCTTGTGTACGCCCTGCTGCTTGATATTTATGCTATTTCTTGTTCGCCTGCTCCTTCCTGATGCCACGTGTCCTGATGGAGCGACCGTGCGCCTGGAGCTCTCAGTGGCTGTGTTCCTGCCAGCGGCCTCTCAGCTTGACCCGCTGCAACTTGCCATCAGGACTGCAGAGGTTGCAGCCAGGTTGCCAGGTCGCGAGTGGCAGCGCGACACCCAAGGGGCTACTGCCACACCATGACTCATCATCATCGTCATTGTCTCGCACCATGGGACACAGCGGCCACGGCACACAAAGGAACGCATGTGCAAGCAAAGACGAAAGAAGGCGCGACTTTACGAGTGTGTGAAGGTGACGCAACGTGCACAACCACCACCGCACATCATCATCATCATCGACAAAAAAGGGCGACACCATGACCACCACCACCACCACGACTACCACAGCAACAGGACCACCACCAGACCACTACCACCGTGGCCACACACCACAGCAAATCGATGATGATGTGAGCAGGAGGAGCAGGGCTAGTGCGCTGAGGCGTGCTGCACAGGCCGCCTCTGTGGCTGTCGCAGGCAGTCCACGCACCGACCATACCAGCCAGCGCAGCACAGCCACAATTGTTGTTGTCGTCGCGCCGCCCACACTACCTGTGCGCGGTCGCGGACCTTTGCCTTTCAGTTCCGAATCCTCCCCTTCCTCCATGGAGGAGAAAGTAGTTAAAAAGTAGTACAACCTGCACCTGCACGCGACGACGCGCGTGTGTCCATTGCACAAGAGCACACACTCTGCACGCCCGTCCCTCGCTTGGCGCACGCCCACACGCGCCCCATCACACCACCACTCCTCCCGGCCGCCTTGAAGTAAACACGGGCGTTCCCTTCGCCCCAAACGAACAGGTGGGGGGGGGGGCTGCCAAGGCGGCAGCAGCTGTCCACGGAGACGCACATCGCAGCAGAGGGCGGCTCGCACACGCATGGCGCAGCGGACACGCCCACACCGCACGCATGTGTACACGTGTGTGTGTGTCCCGACGGCGACGGCCGCATCATCCATCGCACGTGCAATCTCGCCCAAGCAGAGCGCCAAGCAGCTAGCTGGTAACAGCACCGTGGTCACTGGCACAGGGCAGCACGTTTCACCAAACCTAACGCCGGTGCAGCGGGGCCTCAAAACGGATTGAGAGCCACGACGGCTCAGGGCCCCTCTCTCTCTGCGCATGCATATACGCGCGGCAGGCGCCTTGGCACCAGCATTCGGCTGTTTGCTGCAGCCATGCGAAGCGCCAAGCTGCATGTGGCCTAGCCCTGAGCCGCTGCACACACACAGCCCGATGGACGGTGGAAAAACAGGGCTCAGGGCTGCTTGGCCGTGGTTAGCCCAGTATAGGGCTCGCCTCGCCCTGGCGCATAAGAGCATGCTGCTCTGTCAGGCTCAACCCAGTCAACCACCGCAGCAGCTGTCATCACGCTCCGGGACGAGTGAGGCTGCTCCTCATGCGCACCCACGACCACCCATGGCCGGCCAAAAATCAAGTGACGTCTTCGCCTGGCGGTGCCTGCTCCTTCCCCACATACACGCCCCTCCCCTCCTGCTCAGGCGCTGACTGCAGCCATGCCCGTCTGACCGTGTGCGCGACCGGCACTGCTGCGCGCATTGCTCACGGCGACGCAAGGGCCCGCCGTTCGTTCCCTAGGCAGCACAGCACCACCCGCCGCAGTAAAGCAAAGCAGTTCCACACTGCCACACTGCTGGTCAGCAGAGCTCCATCCAGTCCCACCTCCACCATTGTGGTTGCCTGCAGCCAACCCTCCGCTCAGCTTGCTGTGCCCCACCAGCCGGCGCTGCTCTCCTGCCCGCAAGCCCTAACTTAGGGCCAAGGAAGCTCATGACCCCCGGGACCCTAAGGCCGCACTCCTCGCCGCGCCCCCGCTGCCTGCCGCCTGATACCCGCCCCCAAACCGCCGCGCGCTGACGCCATTGCTGCCGCCGCCGCCGCCGTAGACGTTGCCTCCCCCGCGGCCGCTGCTCTGCTGCTCAAAGCGCATGCGTCCCTGCTGGTGCTGGTGCTGCTGCTCCTCCTCCTCGTCCTCCTCCTCTTCGTGGTGGTAACCCTCGTCGCCGTCCTCCATGTAGGCGCCCTCGTCACCGTCGTCGTAGCCCTCTCCTTCGAGCTCTGCGTTCAAAACGTGTGGGGCACGCACACATCATCATTATCATCATCATCACGACAGCTGTCATGATGCTGCAGATCGCCAGGCAGGCCTCGCCAAGCACGCACAGACAGCTGCACCCGTGTGGTGAAAAGGCCTGATTCTCCAGCGGCCTGGAGAAGCGACCTGGAGAAGCGACTGCAGAGTCCAGCATACCCTTGCTGCCCCGGCCAGACGCCCCCCATTGATTGCACGCACCCTTGTCGAGCAGCTGCAGCACCTCTGCCAGCGTGTTGTTGAGCTCCACTGTCTTCTGCACCAGCTGCGCCTTGAGGTTCGCGTTCTCGAGCTGAAGCTCCTGCACGCCCCGACACCACATACCCGCACCACACAATTCCTTGGCTCACGTGACCGAGTGCTGCGAGACGAACATCTAGATACGCCCGGTAGTTGTGCTCCGGCCCCACCGAGGCGCCCCAAAATATGCAAATATCGACACACACATGCAACGATCGATATACACACACACGCACCGCCATGGACGTGCACGCGTGAGCTGCTGGCCACAGGTCCGACCCCTGGCAGTGCCCATGTGACATTGCTAGCTGAGCACCCCTCGTGACAGGATGGGATGGCATGGGATGGGATGGGAAGGGATGAGATGGAGAGCCCTGACATCCCATCCCCTCACATCCCCTCCCTCCCATCCCACGAAAGCCACTGCAAAGCCCCACCACCACCGCCGCCATCGACGCACCGAGACTTGGAACTCTGCCTGCTGCTTGCCCTGCCGCTCCAGGCTGAGCTCCATCCGCAGCTGCGCCAGCTCGTTGCGCAGGCCCTGGCTCTCGTTGTTCTTGTGCACCAGCTCTATCTGCAGCCGCCGCGCCTCCTTCCAGTACCCCATCATCTCCCTGCGCGTTGGCAACAGAGCAGCACCAACAGGAACGCCACATTAGCACCAACACCACTGAGCGGCCTGCCAGGCAGTGCCGTGGCACGGGCTCAGGTGCACCCGAGGTGGTCGTTCCTGGTGGGCTGCTGTTTTGGTGTTTCGTGATGCTTTGGCGGAGGCTGCCATCGATGCGGAGAGTACTCCACGCTGACACCACCGATGCAGCCTGCGACCCCCCTCCGCCTGCCCGCTCCCAGCTCGGCAGCTGCACACGTGCGCCGCACACTCACGTGGCCCATTTCTGCAGCTTGGTCTCGCGTGTCATGGTCTCTTGGTCCACTTCCACCATGGCCCCAGGGTTGTTGCCCCTGCCACAGGTGCAGGCAACGCCACATGGTCACATGCCACATGGATCAGGAGGTCGCGACCGCTGTCACTGTTGTACTGCCCCCAGTACGTAGCCCTGTTGTGTGGCACATCCAGGCACACGGCCCCTGCACCCCAAGCACGAGAGCGTGCCAGCCCGAGTAAATGCTCACCAGTTGTCAAAGACGCTGACATCCGTCTCGCTGACCACCACGGCCAGCACCGCGTTGGACCCCGACTGCCATTCGAGCGCCGCCTTGGTCTCATAGTCGACGAGCACGTACTTGTACTCGTACACGCTGCCCGCCGGCAGCGTCACGTTGGCCACCCACTGGTCGCCGCTGGACCACCGCAGCTCCACCGCGTCCTTGAGGCTCCAGTTGCCTGCACGCGTAGAGAGGGCGTGGGGCACTCGTTGTTGGAGTGGAGAGGAGCGGCCACCCACGGTCACGCACGGCATGTTGCGGGCGCACCCACGACGCTCCTGCGCCTCGTCAGCAGCTGCTCCCCCCCCTGTGCCCTTGTACTGGGCGCAGAGCACCGCTGCGAACGCCACCCACTGCTGCTGGATCGCTGCTACTGCTGCTCACCGAGCTTGGGGTGGCTCCCAATGAGCTTGACGGCTTGGCCGAAGCTCGTCTTGTACTTGAGATGGAAGCGCACGTTGGCCATCTTGCCCACGAGGTCGGGGCTCATGAGCTGCGACGAGCTGCTGAGGTCTTCCGCGCCCGTCGAGGGGCCACCTTGCGCGCCTCCTCCCGTGGCCTTGGCGCCCCCTGCGCAGCGCCATTTGCGCGCGGGCAGCTTCAGGCACTGGTGGCGCACCTCCGGCTCGCTGCTCGCCTTGCTCGCGTGCCCCGTGCGACTCCAGGTCACCTGCACTCGTGGCCCGCAGACACTGAGCTCCACCGCGCAGTGCGAGCCCTGGCCGCACGCAGCGCGCACCTGCAGCTGGAGAGGGGGCGCCTGAAGCCCACGTCGAGGGCCCCGTGTAGCCTGCTGCGGCAGGTGGCGAGGGGATGCGCTCGGCGCGCCGAGAGACATTGAATCGTGTCCATTGGGGCGGAGAGGGCCGGGCGCTGGACCCGGGCTGCTCTTCCGCGCTGTGCGCACAGCACACGACTTGCTGCTGCGGCTCGAGGAGGGATGGCGCGAGGGTGCTGTTGCCTCCTCCTCGCCGGTGATGGTGGTGCGGCCTCGGCTGGGGCTGGTGCAGCGCCGGATGGTGGGGCTGCGCGCTGCCAGTGCTGCACCGCGATGTCCCGCTGGCGCTCTGCATCGCGCGCATCTGTGATCAACTTTGCCGCGACCAGCACGCGCGAGCGGCAGCAGCAGGACCGTGTGCAGCGCCGAGCAGCTGCTGGCGACTCTCAAACGCTTGCTGCACCTGCACGCTGCTCTGCCTGCTCTCGACTGGCTCTTCTGGCTCTGTGTTTGCATGAGGGTTCCAAAAGGAGCAAAGGGAGGGGAGGAGGGAAGCAGTAGGGAGGGGGCTACTGCGCTCAGTCCTTCTTGTCCTCCTCGTCCTCGTCGTTGAAGCCCCAGTCGTCCTGCGCGACGCAAGTAAGCAACACGTGATCGCCATCAATTGCTCGCCATCACAGCCATGAGCAGGCCCAGCTGGCCCAGTCCCAAAGAAGCCACGCACCTCGTCAGCGCCGCCCGTCGCTGCCGCCGCGCCGCCGGCAGCATGCTCCTCGCCAAACGCGTCCCCTGCGACCATGCACCCCACGCCGACATCATCGCGTCAGGACGCTCGTGTGCTAGCGGGTGTGCGTGCCGATCCATGCTCCCACGCAGCTGCTGCTCACCTGCGTCGAAGAGTGCGTCCTCCTCCTCTTCCGCCTCTGCTGCCGGAGGCGGCGGCGGTGGCGCTGCCTGGGGCACCGCTGCCACAGGCACAGGTGCTGGCTTGGGTGCGGGCGCAGGGGGCGGCGGTGATGGCGCTGCCTCCTCCTCCTCCTCCTCCTCCTCTTCCACTTCTTCCTCCTCCACCTCCTCCTCCTCCTCCACTTCCTCCTCCTCCACCTCCTCCTCAGCGGCAGGCGGCGCTTGCTGGACGGGCGGAGGCACGAATGCATGCTGTACAGGTGCTTGCTGTGCTAGGGGTGGCGGCGGTGGCGACGCTGCTGCTGGTGAGCCGCCAGTGCTGCCGTTCTGGACCGGCACCTGCGCCGCAATCACAAGCTCACCACACCAGCACTCCCGCCTAAGCCACGCTGCTCGCTCGCTACGGCCTACACGCACAAAAGCACAAGTCAGCTCGTTACCCTCCACGCACAGCCAGCACCGCACCGCTCACCTCGTCCGCGTCGTCGCCCTCCTCTTCCTGCTCCCTCATCTTTGCAATCAGGTCTATGAGCGTGAAGCCCTCGTAGTCCTTGTACTCTGCCGCCGACAGCTGGCCCATGGTGCGCCGCTGCCGCGCGCTCCACTGCTCGGCCCGCAGCGCCAGGCCCAGGTCGGGGAACAGGTTGGGGTACTCGTCAGGGTCAGCGAGGGACTCTGCGGCCTTGGGGTTGAGCGTGGCAAGGTCGCGCTTCCAGGCCGACACCACCTGCGCCACACACACGCACACACAGCCACCACGTGTGCACACGCCAGCCAGTGAGCGGCGCGGCGGCGGCGGCTGGAGGTAGTAGTACATCACGGTGGCTGCAGGGCAGCGACACTCTCAAGCCGTTTACGTGCCTGCGCAAGTCCTGCGCTAAGTGTGCACACAGGGACGGGGAAGCGCCGTTCCGCGCCTCACCTGGGCCATGTGTGACGGCAGGTAGGTGCGCGTGAAGAGCGCCGCCTCTGGAAGCCTGCGGGGCAGAACGGGCAACAAGGAGCACACGCCTGCCGCATCAGCCCAGAGCCAGCTGATTGATTGCAGCGGCGTTCAAGTGGGCTGCCATGTCGGGTGCCGCAGCAGCCTGGCAGCCGCCACGGCATCGGAGTCACACAGCGTCAGAGCCGCACGTTGTGGCCAGCAGGCGTGGCGCTCGTTGCAGCGACCCACGAGGGCGTGCGGGCGGCACAACAGCCTGGTTGCCGGTTTGCCCGATGGACTCTCGCCGCATGTTTGCTCACCGCTGGCAGTTTGTTCGTTTGTGTTCGCTGGCTGCCTGAGCGGTACCGTTCGCTGTGTGGGCATGGCGTGCCATGCAAGCCGCTCTCGTACAACAGCAGGCGCCGCCCTGGGCTGTGGTGGCAGCGGCAGCGTGTTGTTGCCCACGCGCGCGCGCACCTGTTGACTGAGACGAGCAGGTCGGCGCACTTCTCCAGCTCGCCCAGCAGGAAGAGAGAGAGGAAGGCCACGTTGTGCTTGCCGGCAGCGGCTGCCTCCTCGGCGAGCGATGTCAGCCCCTGGCGGTCGCCCATGGCACTGCGCACACGCAGGCACAGGTCATGTAGTTGAGGAGAGCCGTTCGTACGTGGCCTCGGTGTGAGCGCAAAGCATTTGCTGGCGAGAAGCGCAACACCGCCTTTGAGCCAGCAAAGGCATGCACCACACCACGCCACGCGCACGCGCACACACACCTACCTGCGCATGAGCAGCAGCCCGCTGAAGTCCTTGGCCTTGGTGAGGCATTGCGCCGCCACCGACAGCTGGCCCGACGTCATGGCCAGCTCGCCCTGAAGTGCGCCACACACGCACGCACGCCGCGTCAGTGCCTGTGCCATGCCTGACTGGCTAGCCACGATGCACGCATCCACGTGTTGGAGCTTGAACCACACACGCCAGGCACCCAACACATAACCCAGCCGCGCTCCCACGCACCAGTTGCTTCCACTTTGGCTCCGAGTCCACCTGCTGCGCGATGCCCGAGGCCACCTCCAGGTCCCCCAGCTGGATGGCAAGCTCAAAGCGGTAGTCGGGGTCCACCGCCGTGTCGAGCGCCTCGCGCACAAACCCCTTGACCTCCAGGAAGCGCGCCACGCTGTTTAGCGCGTCCTTGGGCAGCTGCGGCGCGGTATGAAGGCAGGACACGGCATGGGCTTGGCGCACCATGGCGGCTGCCTGGTCTGACTTGTGGTGCAGCTGACATGACGTTTGTAGGAAGGTAGCCGCGGCGGCCAGCAGTGTGCTGTCCCCACAGGCCACAGGCGTGTCCTCTTCCTCACGTCCCCAAAGGCCACTGTGGCTTGGCCAGGCGTGTCCTCTTCCCTCACCTGGGGCACGAGCGCCAGCGCGCCCTCCACGTTGCCGCGCATGACAAGCGTCTTGAACTCAATCATGGACAGAAGCAGCGTGTAGCTCGCCACGCCAAACTCCCTGCGTGCGCACACCGTACCACGCCATCGGCTACGACAGCGTGACGCACCAACGGCACCTCAGCAGCACAACACGCTGGCTCCCTGTGCCCTGCCCTGGCTCCCTGCATGCCGCCCTGGCTCCCTGAACCTTGCCTAGCCCCTGCCCAAGGCGTGACGTGACGCCCAAGACGCTCCACTTACTTGTCAATGAGGAAGACCCTGTTGAGCGAGGCCAGGTAACCCAGCAGGTACATGGGTCGGTCCAGGTGGTACAGTGTCGTCACCTCCCCGCCCACGCAGTAGTTGAGGCGCCACGACGCGTTGTTGTAGATGAAGCAGTCGCCCACCCAGATGGCAGTCTTGACGCGCTCGCTGACCTGCGCGCACAGCAAGGCAACACATGGCAGCACAATGCATCAAATGAGCTTGCTTTGTGGCCCAACACTGTGCAGGCTACTTGAGATGGTGTACGAGAACAGCACGCACGCCACAGATGCACTGCATCAGACCCGTTTCCACACCTCGGTGATGAGCTCAAACGCGTCATCAATGCCGTCGGGGTCGGCAGTGCCACCGCCTGCACGCCAACACGCACAGGTCCACGGCACAGCTTCTCGCACCCGTGACGTTCCGCGTTCAGTAGCTACCGCCCTGCTTCTCCTGTCCCTAGCAGGAGGTGCCATGTCCATCTGACAGTGCTCGCCGACGATGACACTCTGTATGCATCTACACACTCACTCGCCAGCGCCGTCTCCACCACCTCCTCGTTGAAGCGCAGCAGGTAGAAGCTCTCATCGCCCACTACCGCCACCTGTGCATGGCCAGCAAGTGCATGGCATCGGCTCAACAACACCATCGTCGCACCACTGACAGATGCAGCTCTGCCCAGTGGTGATTGCTGCTGTCCGGCACCAGTAGCGCCAGCGCAGGATGGCAGGCACATGACCGCAATCGCACCTGCTCCCCGTTGTCGCTCCAGTACACACCCTTGACGTTGGCGTCGATGCGGCGGATCAGCTTGCCCTCCCAGTTGTAAAACACAATAAAGTCCTGCAGCAGCGCCACATCCACAGGCTACGTCAACAGGAGCATTGCTCGTTAGAGCCCATGGGCAGTGAGATGATTCGTACCCATAACCAGGTGGAGGCTGAGGGTGAGTTGCCGGGCTGGTGGCAGCGCGGCAGCAAGCAGCAGCCTTGCGTGAGGCTGCCCTGCGAGCGAGCGCACCTGTGACTTGACTCCGATGAGCGCGCCACCGTAGATGCCGTCAGCGCTGAAGTCCAGCTTGAGCGTGGTCTTCTCCTGCAAAGGATCCAGCACAGCGATGAGCCCAGGCTCTTGGTGGAGCAAGGATGGCAGAGGCGCCGTTTGAACTGATGCGCAACCGGCGCCTGACCTGTCTGAGGCCATCAGTGATTCCGCACAGGCACAGTGCCAGCTGCGCGTGCAGCAGCGAGGGCGCCGGAGGGCAGAGGCACACCTGGAAGTTCTTGAACACCTTGACGCGCGTGGTGCTCTCGCGGATGGCGTACTCGTTGCTGTCGGCGCTCCACACAAACTCCAGGCCCTGCGTTAGAGGGCGCAGCCACAGATGTACGCCAGCGCATGCTTGGGCTGTTGGGGCCTGGGCTTGCCTTACGGTGCCTCGTACACGAGGCAGCTGCACGTGCCAACTAGCCAGGAGCGTAGTGAGGGATCTGGCCTGGTGCAGGGTGCGTGCTCACCGAGCCAAAGCTCTTGTTGCGCCAGGCCAGCGCTGTGTAGACGACAAACTCGCCGTCGCCGCAAACGGTGACGAAGCGCCCGTTGGGGTTGTGCTGGAGCGACTGCGGGACGGCACGCAAGCAACAGCAGGTGTCCAAAAACATTCAGTTGACGGCTGGGGCCTTTCCACGCGTCTTTCCCCGCCCTGCGCACCCAAAGTGTGTGAGCGAAGCATACTGCACCACCCAGAAAGTGCTGCAGAGGCGTGTGTGGCGCGTGCTCCTTGCCTGTGGGTAGAGGTCCGAGGAGCCCAGGTCCTTGACGGCCAGGGGCAGGCGCTCGCCGTCCGTCATCTCATAGTCAGCACCCAGCGCCTGCACGCATGGACGCGCACAACAACAATAGTCTTCACCAGCATCATGGCACCTGTCGTGCACGCCATGCGATGATGATGGTGATGATGTCTCACCATGTCCCACCCCGCCTCGCTCCCTCCCCAGCACGCGGCTCCACAACCTGCGGCACAGCTGGAAGGCCGCCCAAGAGCTGACGCTTAAGGCTGCCATTGCGTTCCTGTGCCCAAGGCCGTGGCGCACCTTGATGTTGACCGTCTGCACCTCGTTGTGCCTGGCCCAGATGATCTTGCCGCTGCTGTCCATGGACGCCACGGGCTCCTCGCGGCCAATCTTGACCAGCACGCTGCCCTCGTCGTAACCAATGGCAATCGAGTTGGAGCCCTGCAAGGACATGCGCGTAGTGATTGCGCATTGCACACCACCGCCGTTGGCTTCTGCCAGGGCCGCATGTGCTGCAGCACGAGCCGTTTCTCCAGGGAACTGTTCTTTCGGCGGCTGCTGCAGAGCCGAATGCTGAGCCTTGCGCCACTCCGCAGACAATCAGCCTGTACACCAGGCACACTCAAGCCACTCGCCTTGAGGTAGCCAATGCCCCACACGCGCTCCATGCGGTAGTCCAAGGTGTTCTCCAGGCGGTAGGTCGTGGCGTGCCACAGCTTGACCGTGCCGTCCTCACTGCAACAGAAATATGACCCACACAGTGGCAGCACTGCTGCTGCCGAGGCACCTCACAGCTGAGCACGGCCAGGCCTGCCTTAACTGACCGCTCACGTGGCTGAACTAGCAGCAGCTTCTGCAGCCCCCTTGCTAACTGCTGCCGCTCACCACCCATCGCAGGAGCAGGCCCCCTTGCCACCCGCTGCCGCTGCGCCGCCCATAGTAGCTGCACCACCACCCCAGCAGCTGCATCCCAGCCGCACCTGCCCGTGACGATGAGGGGCAGCTCCGGGTGGAAGCACACGGCCGCAATGTTGTGCGAGTGCCCGTCGAGCGTCTGCACGCACGCCTTGGTCTGGTAGTCCCAGATCTTGACCAGCTTGTCGTCGGCACCACTGATCAGGTAGGGACGGTCACCACCTGCGCACACACCAGTCGTTCAACCGCACACTCTTAGGGCAAATTGCAGACTTGCTGTCCCACTCCTGATGTGGCGACAGCCCACCCTCCCTGCTCTGCTCTCCTTCACCCTGACGCTGACCCTGGCCCTGCCACGCACCGCTGAAGTAGTCGACGCAGTTGACGCCCTTCTCGTGCCCCTCAAGCGTGAAGTTGGGCATGGGCTGGCCCAGGCTCCAAACCTGCACCCATCCGCGAGCGTACAGCCACGACAGCCGACCTGTATCTCCACCTGCGGCCCTGCTGCCCGAGTCTCTGCTGCTTGCTGGTGGGTGCGTTGGCTGTGTTGGCTGTGCGCCTGACTGCTGGGTGGTGCAGCGCGCACCTTGATGGTGCGGTCAAGCGAGGCCGAGGCAAACGTGTTGGTGTCCTTGGGGTTGAAGGCGACCTGCATGACGAAGTGCGAGTGCCCCTCGAACTGCTGCATGCAGTTGAAGCCCTTGTCCCAGTCCCACAGCTTGATGAGCGTGTCGTCTGACGAGGTGAGGAACACGGGCAGAGACGGGTGCACCGTGATGCACCTGTGTGCGCACCAGCAGAGCGGCGGGGACGGCGGCACCCCAGGTCTGTCACCCAAGCTGGTGCTGCACCTGCTCCATGCTGCTGACATGTGCCTGGTGCTGCATGCCCCATTGCTGCTGACATGGGCTTGAGAGCGCAGCGCCAGGTGGTGGCTGTGCCGTGCACACCGACCTGATGTAGTCGGTGTGTGCCTCAAACACCTTGACCTTGTCCATGGTGTTGTAGTTGTAGACGCGGATGAGCATGTCGTCGGCGCCCGTGATGATCCACTGCTTGCGCGCCACGAACTTGGCGCAGCGCACCGGCTGCTCCGTCACCTCAAAGGACTTGACCAGCGTCTGCAGCCGCACGATCAACCCCGCACGCCACCATTGGTTGCCTGCTGCACCTGTCCCTCTGCCTGCTGCTGCTTGAGCTGCAGCCCGTGCTCCTCCTGCGTGCTCCTCCTTGCTCCTGTGCTCACCCCGTCGTTGTAGTTGTAAATGAGGATGTTTCCATTGTACAGGTTGGACATGAGCCTGCGCGCATGCGGCATCGGCGGTCGCACGGCGCTCGCACGCGCTGTCTGGGGCTCTGCACGAGTTACGATCCCACTCCACCTGCTCCGCTGCTCACCATGGCTCGTTCGAGTGCAGCTCCACGCCCTTGACGCGGTCCGTGCGCTGCAGCAGCTGCCTCTGCGAGCACAGGCGTGTGGAGCTGGCACGAATCGTGAGGGGGAGCCTCGCAGACGGTGGACACGGACAAGTCGCGGAGCGCAAGCGCCTGGTGCCCGCACCTTGATCTCGAACTTGAGAGGCTGCGGGAGTCGAGACGGGCACGCAGCACGCACACGGCAGCGAGTCAGAGGGCGGTGCGCACGGCACAGGCAAGGTGTTCAAGCAGATCGAGTCTGGGCTCGCGAGCAAGGAGCCCCTGTGGTGGCCCTTACAGCTGAGGCGTGAGAGCCGTCCAATGCCTGCGCAATCATTGCGAGACTGCGAGCGCCTGCAGCTGCTCCTCACCATCCTGCCGACGATGGATGAAGGGCGCGCCAACCAAGGCCCCGAGAGCGCTCCACCACCACTGGCAGCTGCTCGCTGTTGACGTTAAACGATGGCTCCAGGAGTCCTGCTCGCTCCCTCTCGCTCGCACTGACACACTCACGGGCTTGGTTGTCCATGATGTGCAGGACTACGCGGGAACGACGCAGACGCATCGCTTCCATCAGCTCGTTGCACACAGCTCGCTGCCGGAGGAGGAGGGAGACCGGAGACACGAAGGCACGGCTTGAGTCGACTCGCGGAGCAGCAAGCACACAAAGGAAGGAGGAGCAGCATCCTGCCGCACCATCAGGCAGCTGAGGCAGGCAGCTAGCGCTGCCAGGCGGCCTGACATCATGGTGCGCTCCAGCACCAGCGCGTGCTCCTGGCGCCTTCCGCATGCGCCACAGCACAGCACCTTGATGGTGCAGCATGGAGCTGGCAGCATGCATCTGGCAGCACGGCAGCTGGGCCATGCGTGTGCTTGAGCATGGCAGCGCCGCGCACACCATGGCACGCGCCGCGCAGATCCACTTCCTCATCCTCATGAGCCGGCAGGGCAAGGTGCGGCTGGCCAAGTGGTACTCGACTTACTCCCAGAAAGAGCGGGCGCGCATCGTCAAGGAGATTACGCCGCTGGTGCTGGCGCGGCCGCTCAAGCTGTGCAACTTTTTGGACTGGAAGAACGTCAAGCTCATCTACAAGCGCTACGCCAGCTTGTATTTCGTGTGCGGCGTGGACGTGGGGGACAACGAGCTCATCACGCTCGAAATCATCCACGAGTTCGTCGAGGTGGGTTCCACCACGCGCGCACGCACAGGCAGAGCTTGGTGGCCCAGTGGGAGCAGCCAAGTGGTGAGCATTGGCATGAGCAGGAGTGCAGCGTCGCCTATGGTGCTTGCTGTCCCATCAGCCAAGTCCCAGCAGATCAGCAGCGCGAGCACGACGCACCTTGACCGTGCTGCCCTGCAGGTGCTGGACCGGTACTTTGGCAACGTGTGCGAGCTGGATCTCATCTTCAACTTCCACAAGGTGACATGCTGGCGCCACGCATTTGCTGCTTGTGGCTGGGGCACCCTCCCCTGCGCAAGGCGAGCGTCGCGCACTTGCAACATTGATTGGATGCCATGCTCAATGCCACACTGCTAATCTGCAGGCGTACTACATCCTGGACGAGCTCCTGATTGCGGGCGAGCTGCAGGAACCCAGCAAGCGCGCCATCGCCAAGGCCATCGCGGACCAGGATCAGCTGGTGGAGAACGCCAAGAACGGCCTGCTGGAAGGCCAGAACCCCAACCAGCGGTGATGCCTGCTGCTCCCTCGCTTCCTGCTCTTGTTCCTCTGCACATCCGCATGACAAAGAGGTCTTACCCCAAATCTTGGCGCGAGGAGCACCTGCTGCCCAAACAGTGCGAGAGTCCCGTTAGACCGCTTCCCATCGCAGCCAAGGCAGCTCGGGCGGCCAGCGGGGGCATCGTCGCGGGCTCCTTTTGCGAGCAGAAAAAGCCACGCACCCAGGAGGGAAGGCAGAGCGGCCCATGCGCGTCCCTGGAGCGCCAATCCACGCAGGCAGAGGCTCCGCTCGTGAATGAGGGTGGAGCGCGACGCTGGCCGCACTGGCGTGTCCTCATCGGCAGATGCGGGGCGCCGCTGAACGCGCTGATCAAGCGCTGCAGAATGGAGCGGCGCAGCAGTGGGACGCTCCAGCGCCTCGCAGGTGAGCGTTCGCGCAGCGTTGGGGCCGAGTGGCCTCGAGCCGCCCGCAATCATCCTCCTGCCCCACTGCCTGGACGCGCGATGCGAGCCCACGCCGATGCGCAGCGGCCAATGGTCGTGTGGTGCGCGACGGTGATTGCCGCAGGGCCACGGCCGGGCGCCTGGGCGCGGGAAGATTGAGAGCTAATGCGCCACCTGCAGCAGCGCAGGTGAGGCCCATGCACGCGGATCCGCGTACTAGTGGGCCGCTTGGGCGCTGTGCGCACCATACCTGCCTCCTGCTGTGGCCCTGACGCGCTGCCGGGTGGGATTGCCGCCTGGTCCGCAGGTGCCGCACCACCGTCAGCACGCACGCGTGGCGGCAGCAGCAGTCAACCACCAGCTGCTGTGCCGTGCTGCGATGGGGCCCAACCTCTGGCATGCTGTGCTGGCGCGGCCGGCGCCCTCCCCGCCGGCGGCAGCAGCCTCGCACGCCGGCGGGGCCAGCAGCCACGCCACTCCAGCCTGCGTGCGGCGGAGGCACCGCCCTGCCCTGCTAGCCACCACGGCTGCAGAAGCCCTGCCATCAGCAAGGCAAGCAGTGGTCACCTTCAGCGACGGCCAGCAGCACGCACCGCTGCAGCAGCAGCAACCTCCTGCAGTCGGCGAACCCCCGGCCGGGCTCCCCCTCAGTGACGACCAGCAGCCAGCCCTGCTGACGGCGGCGGGAGGACAGCAGCAGCAGCAAAAGCAGCTACCCGATGGCAGGGACGTGGCACTGGACGGCGCCTCGATGATCGGGCACCGGCACAGCAGCAACGACGCAGCAACGGACGGCACCGCATCAGACGTAGCTACAGATACAGACAGCAGCGCGTGGGCGGCAACGCAGCACGCAGGCGGCAGCAGCGAGCACGGTGTGCCGAGCCCGCACGTGCACCGCTCGCAGCACCGCCGACGCCCTGCAGCACCGCACCTGCCGCTGGCCCCTGCCCCGTGGCCCCAGCCCCAGCACACCTCCCCGCCCTCGCAGCGCGGCACGCACGTAGTGGCGCACGCTGGCGCCATCATCACGCCCCCGCAGCAACACCCGCAGCAACCCACCGCGCCCACGCAGCAGGTGCTGCTGCCACCCTCCTCCTCCTCGCTCCCCACCACAGGTACTGACGCCGCACTTCCCGCAATGGCGCAGGCGTGGCGCACTACAGGCCTGCTGTCGGCCGTGCATGCTGCCGGCAGCACCGCCACTGCCACAGGCTGGCACGTGCACGCCACGCACACACACCAGCAGCACCTGGTGTTGGAGGGCGATGCTCAGGACCACTCCAGCGCTACGGCCACATCAGTCATCACACGTCTCAGCAGCCATCTGGACATCCCCAACCACCTGCAGGCCGGCAACGGCTTCCACAGTCACGCCAGCAGCAACAACGGCATCTCCACCAGTGATGACGACGTGGATGAAAGCGACCTGGATGGCAACGGCAACGGGCGGGTGGCGTCGCTGGCTGCCGCCACGTGGCTTGCACGCCAGCAGCAGCAGCAGCAGCAGCAGGAGCAGCCCGCGCGCAGCAATGGGGGCCCGGGTGTCGGGGCGCCGCATGTGGGGACGCCAGGTGGTGCGGGTGCGAGGGCGACTGCGGAGGACTACGCCAACCGCCACGCGCGCAAGCTGAGCAGCAAGCTTCGGGACTGCAACACGCTGCAGCAGGTGATGGCCACGTTGCGGCGGTACGCTGTGCTGAGGGGAAGCATCTCACCTGGCCAGCAGCAGCAGCAGCAGCAACCGTCGCAGGCCCAGCAGGAGCAGCTGGATGGGCAGGACGCCGAGCAACAGCAGCAGCCAGGCGTGGGTGGCGCTGGTGCCGCGAACGCCCCGGTGAGTGGCTGGGATGTTGCTCTCCAGTGTGTGTGCGTGCAGGCAGGCAGCAACCTGGTATGTGCATGTTGTCGAGCTTGACGGCAACATCCGCGCAATGTGGTGCGGCTGTTGCAGGTGCTTGGTGGCGATGCCACAGCCGCTCTGGGCGTCGTGGGCGGTGCCTTGGAGCCAGCGCTGCTGCTTCAGCCGCTCAACCCACGGCACCTGGTGGTGCTCTGGTGCACGCTGGCCAGGGTGGTGAGCATGGGCGAGGAGGTGACTGTCGGCGTGTTCCGACCTGCCGCCGCTCCAGCCGCCGCTACTGGCAGCAGCAGCAGCAGCAGCAGCGCCGCACCCGCAGCTGTGGAGGCAGCAGCAGCACCGCCGTCGGTTCCAGCAGGCAGCCCGCAAGCAGCTGCGAGCAGCGGCGTGCAGGGCGTCGACGGTGCAACGGTGCGGCCGTCACCTTTGCAGGCAGAGGCAGCGGCATGGGGCGAGGAGGGCAGCAGCCCACCCACCACCACCACCACCACCACGGCAATGTGCAGCACCACTGGAGCAGTGCTCAGTCGGGTGGAGCTGGTTGGGCTGAGGCAGGTGCTTGCGCGGCTAGAGCAGCTGTCGCTGCAGTGCATGGCCTCGGGGGCCTGGCAGCCGACCGACGCTGTCTCGGCCGCATGGGCCATGGCGCACCTAGGGCACAAGCCCACGCCGCGGTGGTTTGGCGCATGGGTGGCGTGCACGGGCCCGGCGCTGGCTTCGATGGGGGCGAGGCACCTGGCCAACGCCGTGTGGGCTGCGGCGTCGCTGGAGCCGCATGTGCCGGGGCCGTCAACCCTAAACGGGGGCTTGCAGCAGCAGCAGCAGCAGCCGGCGCTGGTGCCGGGTGCTGCGTGGTTGGCGGCGGCGGCGCAGCGGGCGGTGCAGCTGGCGGAGCGTCGCGAGTTTGTGCCGCAGGGCCACGCGCCTGTGCTGTGGGCGCTGAGCCGCCTCGCTGTGGCTGAGCAGCAGCAGCAGCAGGAGGAGGAGGAGCAGGCAGTGATGCCCGCCGACGCTTCTGCCTCCCTACAACAGCCACAGCAGCAAGGCGCTTCCCATGATGACCACCACAGGCACCCTCACGGCTTGCGCGCCGCACCCTTTTCGTCCCTGCACCTGGTGTCGCTGCTGCAGCAAGCCCTCGGTGACTTGGCCTCCATGCAGCCGCACCACACCTCGATGATGCTGTGGTCTCTAGGGCGCCTCTGCAGCGCCCGACACCCAGCCATCCTGCCTCTACTGCTATCCTCACCTGCCGCACCCCACGCGCCCATGGAGGAGGGTGCGGCAGAGGCTGCGGCAGCAGGCCAGCAGCGGAGAGCGCTGCAAGCGCAGGTGTCGGCGCTGTGGGAGTCGGCGCGGGGGCTTGGTGCCCATGCGTTGGGCCCTCAGGGCACGGCGAATGCGCTGTGGGCTGCCGCACAGGTGCAGCTGGCGGTGGCAGCTGGGGTGCAGGCAGCGGCGGCGCGAGGAGCAGCAGTGGGGGCAGCGGTGCGGTCCTCTAAGGGCAGTGGCGTGGAGGGCGGGGTGGAGGCAGCGCCCAGGCGCATGGCGGTGCAAGCCCTGGTTGAGGGCTCAGGGCTGCTGCTGCAAGGCATGAGCTCGCAGCAGCTGTACAATGTGGCTTGGGCCATGGCAGTCATGCAGGTGAGAGGAGGCAACAGCTGCTTCACTGACTACTTGTGGGCAGCATCGTCATCAGGGCAACCTGCCCCTGGACAAGCAGATGGCACAGGCAGCAGCAATTGAACTCGTATGCCCATGCGTGTCCGTGCGTCCCTGTGGGTGCAGGTGCCAGCCCCAGGGCAGGCGTGGGCGCACGCGCTGCTCCACTCGGCGCGTCTTCAGCTGGACGGCTGCGGCATGCACGCGCTCACGGGGCTCATGTGGGCATGCTGCAAGCTGGGCGTCAAGCCAGGGCCCAACTGGATGGCAGCCGCCATGCGGGTGAGCCCTCACACTAAGCCCTCGCCCTCACCCTGGCCATATGCGCCGCTTGCCACGCCGACAGGCTCATGCTGCCCTGTCTCACACCTCCTCATGCTGACGTGGTGCTACAATGGTGGTGCACAGTGTGCAACCCTCTCCCACACCCCTCATGCTCCTCCTCATGTAGTGCAACAATGGTGGTGCACAGTGTGCAACCCTCTCTCATACCTCCTCATGCTCCTCCTCATGTAATGCTACAATGGTGGTGCACAATGCCACTCACTCGCAGGCGGTAGAGGCCAGGGCCGGCGACCTGTGCCCCACCTCCCTCCCTCTCCTCCTCTGGTCCCTGGCAGCCCTAGGCTTCAACCCTGGCATGGCGTGGACCAAAGCCCTGACGCTGCGCACGGCACGCCTCCCCCAGCACATGCGCCCTCAAGCCCTCGCCGTCTGCCTCACCTCCCTCGCCCGGCTGCGCCTGCCGGTGCATCCCGCCTGGTCCGCAGCAGTGGTGGCGCGCACGCAGCTGCTGCTCTCACCAGGACAGCCGGCGCAGCAACGCGGCGGCGCCTCCCTTTCCCCGCACCTGCCAAATAGCGACCTGCTGGCTTCTTCCCAGGCGCACCATCCTCAGGCGCTGCATCCCCAGGGCACCGCTCTGCCCAGCAGCAGCAAGGCACGGGCGCTTGGTGCAGGCGGTGCTAGCAGGGTGGGTGCAGGCGGTGCTAGCAGGGTGGTCAGTGAGGTGGTGGAGGCGGCGCAGGAGCCGCCGGGTTTCAGCCCTCACGAGCTGTCCATGTGCCTCCAGGGCTTTGCCAGGCTTGGGATCGCGCCGGGACCCATGTGCATGGAAGCTGTGGAGCAGCTGCTGCTGTCCTGGCTTGTCTCCCTCCACCGCCAGTACCAGCAACAGCAGCAGCACCAGGGTGGGAGTGCAGCCGTGGGGGTGGGTCTGCTGCGGCTGGACAGCGGCCACCTGTCCACGTGCATGTACGCAATAGCGCGGCTGGGCCATGTGGCCAGTGAGCCGTTGCTCCACGCCGCCACGGTCGCGCTGCTCATCCTCGTGCCCCAGCGCACACGCGGCACGTCACCACTCTCCTCCACCGCACCAGCAAGCGCCACAACTACCGCGGCAGCAGCAGCGGATGGGCGGGCGGGTGGTGCGGACGAGGGTGCTGTTGGTGGCGGTGCGGCGGCAGCAGCGGCGGCGGCGGCGGCAGCGCAGGACCTGGCTCAGGGTTGCTGGGCCCTCGCCATGCTCGGCCACGTGCCCTCCGCCGCGCAGTTGGCTGACCTGGCAGCGCTGGCCGAGCCGTTGCTGAGTCACATGGGGCACGCTGAGCTGGCGCAGTGCGCGTGGGCGCTGCACCGCATGGGCCTGGCGGCGCCAAGCCCTGCGTGGGTTCAGGCGCTGCTGCGGGCGTCGCACCGGCAGATGCAGCACGCTGCGCCCCGCCCACCTGCTCCTCCCTTTCCCGCCGCCACCACCACCACCACCGTCGCGGCTGGCGGTGCGGATGGCAGTGCAAGTGCATGGGGCATCAACGGCCCGCCGCAGCTGCAGCCAGGGGCGGAAGGGTCGCAGCTGCTCAGCACGGCAACACTGCTCCGCACGCTTGCGGCGTGGGCGCCGGTGGCAGCACCCCAGCTCGCGGCCCTCGCGACGTGGCTGCCACTAGCGAGCCGTGTGTTGGACGTGGAGGCGGCCAGGTGGCCCTGCATCACGCAGGAGGGCCCGCTGCCCATGCTGCTCCACACCACCACGCCCAGTGGTGCACCTGGTAGTGGGCCGCAGCCGCCAGGGGCGGAGCACGGCGTCACCGAACGCCTTGCCATGCACCAGCACCTTCAGCAGCAGCAGCAGCAGCAGCACGTGTATGGGTACCAGCCGCACCCTCACAACCAGCAACAGCCACACCCGCCGCATGGACCCACACCTTCGCCTCAGGCCACCAGGCCCCTCTCGCCACCCCCAACCGCCAGCACCGCCACCAGCATCGCCGCATCTGCCGGTGTGAGCGGCGATGCTGGTGTTGGTGCGGAGCTTGCTGGAGGAGGCCGGCTGCCTGGTAGGGTTAGCGTGGTGGGTGCGGCAGGGCGGGGAGATGAGCCGTACGCCTATGGCGTGGGCCGCCTGTCAGCACTGTCGCTCTCAGAGGTGGCCATCAGCCGCAAGGTGGCGCGGCGGCGGCTGTGGCGTCAGCACCGCGGCCTGGTGCTGCAGCGGCACAAGGTGGTGGAGGCGGCGCGGCGGGCGTGGAGCGCGCTGTGGCTCATGGCGCACAGCAGCACGGGCCAGCAGGTAGCGGGCAACAGCGTCCCGCACGCAGGGACGACACCCGCCTTTGTTGCCAGCAGCGGCAATGGCTTTGCTGGTGAATGCGAGGGTGAGCAGCTGCAGGGCGCGATGGTGCGGCGGCGACAGCGGGTGCCTAGGCCGCAAGGACGTGGGCAGGGTGGAGAGGGAGAGGCGGCGTTGGTGGGGCGTGATGTAGAGCAGATGGATCCGCATGGCCCGCAGCAGGACCAGGAGTACGTGGACGGCGTGCTGTACGCGGTGCCTGAGCAGGACACGCGGTACATGCCGTGGTGACCGGTAGAGGGGAGTAAAGCTTTGCGATGACCGCGTGAACGAGTGGAACGAGGGCTTTGCTTTCACGTCGTGTGAGCAGCAGTGCAAGCGCTCTTGATGTGGGTGCACGGCTTGGACTTGGGTTGCATTGAGAAGCGGCAAGTGGTAGCGAGGAGGACGGCAACAGCCCACATGGTGTTCCGAGGCGTGCAAAAAGGCCGGTGACCCTGGGTGCAGGGTGTCCCCTCAGAAGCCGCCCTCATCAGCTGCAGCCGCCAGAAGCTGCGATCGCCAGTCAGTCAGGAGATTAGCAGCCAGCCACACGATGCGTGCGTCCAGGTAGTCCCCAAGCATGAACCAAACAGTCAGAGTGCGGCCCCTTATCAGCCAGGGCACCAGAAGCCACTTGTCAGAAGCCGGCCATGAGCGCCACGTCCAGGTAGTCCCCAGGCATGAACTTGAGCGCCCTGAGCGTCCGGTGGTCGTCGTCCGCAGGTCGCTGGGAGTGCACCGTGCCCACCTGCACACACGCACAAGCACCGGCAAGCCAGGGTGAGAAGCAGTAGGGGCACAGCATGCACCCGTCACCTTTGTCCCTCGCCAGGCGGACCTGGCTGCGAAGCTCCAACAGCAGCTGTGCTGTGGTGACGTCCCGGTCCTTTGCACACTGCACTAACCCACACTCGCTGTTCTAGCAGCAGCCTTCCACAGCGCACGCACCTGCCGCATCTGCGTCCTCCCCGCGCTGTTGGGATACACCAGCTTGAAGGACAGGCGGCAGCCGCGCGACCGCGCCTCCTCTCGTTCCTGCGGTCACCAGCAGCAGCACCAGCACGGCGTCCCTCAGCCTTCTGGAGTGACCAGCTTGCTATGTCTGGGCGTACTTGCCCACTGGCGTGCCACTGCCACGTCTACATCTCGACAGCCTCCCCACAGGTGTCCGCGCATTGGCGGCACCGGCAGCGTGCTCTACCAGCACTCACTTGCTGGATGAGGTCTGTGAGCTCGCGCAGTGTCGCGTCCAGCCACGTGTGGATGTGGATGTCGCCCGCTGGCTCCTTGCCCCGCACCTGCAGCGGCACAGGGTGCGAGGGAGCGGCGCGCCAACATGCTGACGCTCCGCTGCTTGACATGGGGAAGAGCAGGTGCACTGCTTGTGCGCAGATCCAGCAGCGGCAGTGCCGGCACGCACCGCGAACTCGTCCGCGTCGTGGTGCGCCCCCACCTTGACCCACACCCGCACGAGCATCGGGCATGTCTTCTCCCTGTCCACGATGAACTCTGGCTGCTGCGGCACTGGCGGACCCATCTGGTGCGGTGGGCCTCTGGGGCCGCCTGGCAGTCCTCCCCTCGCGGACGGTGGCCCGAAGTCCCCTCGGGCGCCCATCATGCTCGCTGGACCCGGCCCGCTGCCTGCACGCCCGAACCCGCGCGGGAAGTCGCCTCCTGGTCCTCCTCCTCGAGGCCCTCCAAAATCGCGATCTCTCTCGCGTGTGAGCGCCATTCCGGGCCCCCGTTCACGCTCGAACTCGCGGTCGCCCATGCCGCGGTGCGGCCGCCCCATTGGCCGCCTGTCCATCGCTTGCAGGGGCTCTTTGGGAGGCTTCAAAGCGTGCGGATCTGCTCCTTGCTGGTGCACGCTCGTGGAGAGGCTCCTGGTGTGGGGAGGATGTGCGTTGGCCAGCTACTGTGTTGCTCACGCATGGCGCCGCGAGGTGCGCGCCGCGCGCCGCATGGCGGTGGCACAGCGTGGTGGCGCCTTGCGCGGCAGTCCATTCGTGAGTAGTTGCGGCAATATGGCATCAGCGCTCAAGATGCAGCAGCAGTGCCAGCTCCAGCTCCATCGGGCTGCTGGCCACGCCAGGCACCTCACCCACCAGCCGTTCGCCCGGGCCACCACACGCGGCACGGCGCGCAGAGGCTGCACCCGCCAACTGCAGCAGTGCCAGGCCTCCCCCCAGCAGCATCAACAGGTCCACGAGCCCATCAGCAGCGCGCAGCAGGTGCACCACCAGGTGCAGCAGCAGTCCCTCATCGCCCCACGACGCCACGACGCCGCGCAGTCAGCGCCATTGGCAGCAGCGGCGGCGATGGCAGCAGCAGCTGCTCTCGCGCTCGGGCCGGCGGCAGGCGTGGCGCAGGCGGCCGGGCTCGACGCGGCGGGTGCGCACGCGGTGGCGGACTTCCTGCGGCCAATGCTCACCATCTTCACCTTTCTCTTCATCGTGCGCATCCCCATGACCTGGTACCCGGAGCTGGACATCAACGCCTTCCCCTGGAACGCGGCGTTCGGGCCCACGGAGCCGGTGCTGTCGGCCACGCGCAAGGTGGTGCCGCTGGTGGGGGGCGTGGACATCACGCCAATCATCTGGGTGGGCCTGCTCTCCTTCTTCAGCGAGATCCTGCTGGGGCCGCAGGGACTGCTGGTGCTCATCGAGCGGCAGGGCGGCCTTTGATCGTTTAGGTTGGAAGGCGGCAGCTGTGTGGGCAGGAGGACGGCTGTGGAGTCTGTGCAGGGCAGCATGTGTAGGATGCCAGAGGCGCATTGGACGCATCGCCTGCTCGGACGCGTCGCATGATGACCATTTTTGGCGGACCGAAGCGGACTGACTCAATCAGCGGAGACGTGTGCGGAGATGTGTGAGTTCTACCTCTTGTGCACTTCTGTGCAATTCTATCCACCTCTGTCTGCTGCCAGATATGTCACAGCCACCATGAGTCATACACCAAAAGAGAGAGAGAGAGAACGCAGTGCAGCGCAGACACTAGGCACGCGACACTACACTCACAGCGCGAACACACACTCGCGCTCACTCGCGCTCTGCTCTGCTCCGCCGCCCCACCGTTGACCTGAGCTAGCTACACAGCGATGCGGCTCGCCGTCGCGTGCGGGCTGGTGCTGGCGCTCGCGGCAATCCACGCCGACGCTGGCAAGAGCGAGGCCCCGCGCAAGCTCATCATCGAGGTGCGGATGCTCTCGTGCCGTGACAGAATGCACGTCCGTATATGGTCTCAGGAGAGCAACGCGCGGGCCGATGCGCGCGGGGATGCGTCCGATTGGCCAATGGGACTCTCCCTGAGCCGCTGCGAGGCGGGTTGGCGCCGCCTTTGCCGTGCTCTGGTGTCGATTGGTGTCGAGCAACTGTGCGCCCGAGGCACGCACAAGCAAATGCACCACAGCAGCTGCTGCAAGCACCAACCTGTCCTCCTCCTGGTACTTACCGCCACGGCCTGTGTGCAGGAGACGCCCTACAACAACACGTATACGACGGTTCTGTGCGACCCTGCCATCTTTGGCTCGCTCAAGGCCTGCTTCGACGACGGCATCCAGGTCACGGGCAATGACGACTACCCCTGGGGCAGCAAGGAGGTGAGCGATGCAGAGGTGCTTGGGCACCATGGAGACCCCAAACTCGCACCGCACCAGTGTCAACCACCTCGGCTGTGGGGCCCCGCAACCACACAATGAGTCATGAGCCCACTAACACAAGCTGCCAGCTACCCCGCACGCAGATTGCCTACCCCACGGACGGCTCCCCCTGGGGCGTGCACCTGACGGGCCCCTACCCAGTCGGAAAGACCTACCTCATCACCTGGTGAGCCCTGCGTGGCTCCCTGACAAACCATCCACTGCCTCGCCCACTAGCTCTTGCTGATGCATGACCACGGTGGGCCACACTTGCGGAGTTTGTGCACATGGCATCACGGGACAAACAGACCTGGCCGCCGCCTCGCCCTGCACCCACCACCACACGCAGGGAAAGCGGCAAGCCGACCATTGGCCTGCCCGAGACGCTGCCCGCCGGCGACAAGTGCCCCACGCCCCACGTGTACCTGTCCAAGGACCCGGCGGCAGTGCCCACGGCAGGGTGCAGCACGGTGCGCGGCGTGGGCGTCACGTACAAGCGCATCTACACGGAAGACGGCGGCTTCCAAAAGTGGACGCCCGCAAACTACAGGTGAGCTCTCCCAACCTCAGCACGGTGCAGCAGCAGCACCACGAACACCATGTGCTTGCCAGGCACGCAGCCCATGCCTCACCAGCTCTTTGTCCAACCCAAACCACACCCACGCACCCGCAGCTACCTGTCGCCGTGCTTCAGCCACGTGGTGGTGTCCAACCTTGAGCCCGGCACCAAGTACTACTACTGGCTCAGCTCCGACAACGGCCAGACGTGGTCGGCCAAGTCCTGGTTCTTCAAGACCCTGCGCATGGGGGCCAACGCGTACCCTCTCAAGATTGGGCTGGTGGGAGACCTGGGGCAGACGTACAACAGCTCAAAGACGCGCGACCACGTGCTGCTCAGTGACCCGGATGTGGTGCTGGCGCCGGGCGACCTCGCTTACGCCGACATGTGAGTGGTGGAGACTCTTTAGAAGTACATGCGGCCAGGGAGGTGGGTTCCCCTTGTTGTCGTCTTGTAGCCGTGGACAGGGCAGGGACTCGACAGGTGCAAAAAGCTGCGTGGGTGGAGTACTGTTGCTGACAACGGAGGCTTGCTGCGCTGTTTGTGTGTGCGTGTGTGTCGATAACAGCATCTTTTTGGGCGCCTTGGCGGGACCGGAGCCCAACCACCAGCGTGCGTACCTGTGTGCGCGTGTGCAGGTACGGCGCCAACGACAACGACGGCTTCCGCGCTGGCCCCGGAGGCAACCAGAAGTGAGCGGCAGTGATGGCCGTGGCGCTTGCCTCTCAGCGTCAGCAGTGAAAGCTTAAAAGCAGGCAGGGCCGTGAGCAGAGGCAACCCTGGCCGATCGTGGTGTGGCATGGCGTGACGTGCGCTGTGTGAGGTGTCCTGCCCGCCCTCAAAACCTCACACCTACATCACCATCCCCTAAGACCACTCTCATGCTGTGCTCGTTCGTGTATGCAGCCGCTGGGACTCGTACGCCGTCATGACCGAGTCGCTCTTCAGCAAGATCCCACAGATGTCGTGCGTCGGCAACCACGAGATCGGTGCGGAGTCCCAATTGGTGCACACGTAGCTCAGCACGCGCAGCTCAGTTCAGCACCCGTGAGAGGGCGGCATTCCATGCGCACCCATCATCGTCCCAGCCGTTGAGGCCAGCGGTTATGCACAGGCTGTGCCTGGCGCGCTTCTTGGTGCATCATGTATGTCTCTGCATGCGTCGCTGCTCCGTGCTGCAGAGGACGACGCCGTGGCAGCTGTGCTCAACTACACTACCACCTCGTTCAGCTTCCCGACCAACTTCCCGTTCCAGGGATACGCCATGCGCCAGCCCGCACCAGTGCGTGTGGCCAGGATTCGGGTCACGGGGCAGGGTTGGGCCCCTGGGCTGTGCACACTCTGCGACTCGTTAGCCTGTTGCACCACCTTTTAAGTTGCAGATGGATGGTGGTGCTGTGGCAGCGGCATTTTCAACTTCGTCCACTCACTCACTTGCCACGTGCACAGGGCACGTACTCTGACTTCGGCAACATCAACACTGCCGTCTACTACTCTACGGTGCTGGGCGGTGTGGCCAAGGTCATCACGCTGGCCAGGTGAGCACGCACACGCACCGCACGAGTGGGCTGTGCAGCACCAGGGGGCTGCAGCGCATTGGACAAGCAGCGTGGGGCACAAATGTGTGTGGGCTCAGGTGCTCGAGAGCAGAACCATGGCATGCATGGTGCACTCCGTATACTCACCTTGCTCCATGCCCTGCCTGCCGTTGCTTGCCCCATGTGCCCTGCAGCTACGTTCCCTTCCAGCCAGGTGAGGAGTCGTCAGCTTTGGTGCCCCAGCAGAGTCTGACGCAGCTGACTCAGCGTCCCCGACAGCCCTCCCACCAAAGCAGGCACGGCCCCTCCCTGCCTCCCTGCCCTGGCCCTTGTGGCACATCCCTGGTGTCCCACTATCCCACTGCAAGCGGTCTCTCTCTCTCTCTTCCTGGTGCGCACAGGCACGCCGCAGTACGAGTGGGCAGTCAAGGAGCTCAGGAGCGTGGACCGCACCGTCACCCCCTGGCTCATCGTCATGTACCACGCACCTGTGTGAGTAATGTCACGTGATGAGGCCACCAGATGGTGTGCCTGATGCCTGCGGTAGCCAGCAGTAGAGGCACCGCAGCCTTCGCAATGTGCACAACCCGATAGGCCTGCAGCTGAGCATTGGTGCAGCACGTTAGCCCACACTAGCCTGTTAGCCAGTGGCACACATGGCTCATGTGTGCCATGGTGGTGCTCCTCACTGGTGTTGCTCACAGGTACACGACGTATGAGGACCATTACAAGGCAAGTGGAAAAGTGTTCACACCGTGCACACTTGTGCATGGCGGAGCACACTTTGGGCCCCTTCCCCATGGCATCCTTTGCTCACCGCACGCTGCTGCGCTTGCCGTGTGTGGCATACGGCCCTCATGCAGGAGTGCGAGTGCTTCCGCGGCTACTACGAGAAGATCTTTTACGAGGTCGGCGTTGACCTGGTGGTGAACGGGCACGAGCACGCCTACGAGCGCACGCGCCCAGTCTACAACTACATGGTGGTGAGTGTGCAGTCAGCTGGTTGCTAGCTGCTGTGGCTATGATGTGGTTGTTCTGACAGTGGCGGTATGGCGTCTCACCTAGTGCAAGTCTGATCATTGTGCCCCGTGCTGCTGTTCATGCAGGACACGTGCGGACCCGTCCACTTCGTCATTGGTGAGCGCACACGGCCGCACACGCACACGCGCACGGTTGGAGCAACTGCTGCGCGAGTGGTGGCGGCAAGAACCAACTCGTGTGGCCGGGTGTCGTGCCACCTGTGCTTCTGCAGGTGATGGCGGCAACATTGGCGGCCCTGCGCGCGCGTTTGTGGACCAGATGGACCCCTTCACCAACAAGACGGTGCGCGGCTCTGTTGGGTGTGATGATGCAGGCGCGAGAGATAATCAAGCAGGTCAGCAGGCTGAATAGTTGACGGCAAGGCTGCCCAAGGGCTCATGACCAACAGCTGATGCGTGTCCTGACGCCCCGTGTGGCAATGACAGGTGTGCGAGGGGCTCAAGCGCAAGACGCCCGCGGGCAAGATGACGGCGCAGGAGATGTTCCTGGCCAACGACAACAGCGGGTGGGGCACCGCCTACCAGAAGCAGGTGCGCGCTGTGAGGGAGAGGTTGGGTCACAAAAGGACTGCAGGGGGTGGGCCGTGACCCCCTCTTGAGGTTGGATGTTGCCCCAAGCAGCGCAGCAGCACCACCACAACAACAGCCAAACTGTCTGTGCCCTCATGCACTCCTCACACCTGCTCAACATGCCCCTGCAACGCCCAACCACCGCCATGCAGCTGCAAGACCCTACCTGCAACACGCTGAGCTGGCAGTCCGAGTACAGCGTGGACGGCAAGCCAGTGCTGTCCCTGCAGCCGGGCAGCACCACCCTGGGCTTTTGCCAGAGCTCCCAGCCCAAGTGGTCCGGCTACCGTGACCCCAGCTTTGGCCACGGCGTCCTCACGCTCACCAGCGACACCACGGCCGAGTTCAAGTGGTGAGTGGTGCAGGAAGGGCGCCGTTGGGTCAACAATAGAGGACCTTCCCTTTGCCTGCCGCCAGGCAGGCAAGCTGTTGCTCCCAAAACAGGGGCAAAGCCGTTCCGCACGCCCCTGCCTTTCCTGTCTCTGAACCGAACACCATCCCTAACCCTACTCGCCCCACTCTTTGCCTCACACTACAGGATCCGCAACTCGCCCGAGGGCCCCGTGCAGGCCGACTACACCAAGTTCCGCCGCAACACGGCCTGCACGCCCAAGCGCCGGCAGCGCCGCCTGCGCGCGCACCTGCGCCGCCAGCTGAGGGCAGCCACCCGCCGCTAGTCAGCACCGTTTTTACCGGGCGGCTGCTCCGGGGCGCTAGTTTGGAGACGACTCCAGGCGCCAGGTGTGCGACTTAGCCTTCAGATACAAGTTTTCTTAAGCGTCAGACAGTGCGGGAGGCGCTGAGAAGCTGCTGCTCGCTAGGCAACCAGCGCTGCCAGTGCATGGCACGGCACGTCGCGGAGCGCTGCTGGCTTAAGCGGGCTCCTCCGTCATGAGAACTCCAGTGACAGTGACAGTGACAGGCGCTTCAGAACCTTGACTTTCGGGCTGCTTGGGATAAGCCACTCGACCCCGACCTCGACCATTGGTGCGGCGCTGGGACTGATGTGCCGCTCACTCGGACTAGAATCCTCGCCTTGGGAAGCTTCCGTAGCTGCTGATGCTGATGGTTGCTGCAAATTGTTCCTGCTGTGTGGCTGCTCTGAGCTGAGCATCCCGCGCGAGCGTGAACTCCAGGTGGAAGTCAGATGCCATCGTGCGGTGCAGGTGCCCCCGGCCACAAACCGGGGCCCCAATGGTGGCAAAGGTGGCCATGGTAGGGAGAGCAAGGATGAGCTTCACCTCTCCTTTGCTCCTGCCTCCTGCTCCTGCCAGTAGTCCTCCAAGGTCGGACTTTGACGACTGGTAGAGGCATCGTTGACTCCTCATCGCGTGCCCAACGCAGGCAGGCAAAGAGCGCGTGTGGGCACAATTGCAGTCGTTGTGAGGCCATCGCGCTAGGCGAGGACGCCGATGCTCGACCAGAGGGTACAAGATTACCAATGGCGGGCGCGATTCCGCACAAAAGTTTGTGCTGGCAAAACGCAAGTGAGAGGGCGGCGAGCCCTTAAAACCAGTGGCTCCAATCACGAGCGCACACTCAAGCAGAAGGCAGAAGGCTCGCGCACACGACCGCGCACGCGCCCGCCGTCGTACGTCGTGCCGCCAGCCACCCAGGAGACCAAGGGAATGAGCCGCAGCGTCGCCGTGGCCGTGTGCCTCATCGCCTCGGCGATGGGCGCGATGGCCGCCATCAACCGCGAGCTCATCGTTGAGGTGCGCACTAGCTTGTCGACTTGACGACGAAGGACAAGGGACACTTTAGGCGGGCATCAGTGGGGATGCTTGGCGGCAGGTGGAGGTCGTGGAGATGGCAGCACTCCAATTGCAGTGGGTGGCATTGTCACCTTCTCACGCGCTCCCTGCGTCCACCCGCAGACGGCGCCGTACAAGGACAAGTTCATCACGGTGCTGTGCGACCCAGCCACCACCGGCTCGGTGCCCGCCTGCTACAACTCGTCCGTCAAGGCGACAAACAACGTGGACTACACTTGGGGCTCCCCTAGCGTGAGTCTGATGCCTGGGGACTGGGGGACGGGGCGACGTGTGGATGGGAGCCGGCCACCCAGCCACACCCCTAAACAGAAAGAAGGAATCTCACGCTGCACGCTCCCACCCGCCCGCTGCCGCCC
>QAXK01004217.1:0-18979 GCA_004335735.1 Chlorella sp. KRBP | reverse complement strand
TAGCCAACAAGGACTCCAACGGCAGCTGGCGCCAGCCAGAGTCCAGCAAGCCTAAACTGTGCATAGTGCGTAGAATGTGACTCGCCCAACAGGCAGTGGACCCCGCAATAGCAAGCTTGACATCCTCGACCCAAGCACAACATGCCATAGGCCCGCTGCCTCGGTGCCTGGCCGCACGTCTGCAGCTCGCAGAGTATCGTGGGCTGCAGCGTGGGGATGCTGATGTAGAGTGCCCATCAGTGCTGTATGTCACTGTAAGGAAGGGGTTGTGGCCGTGTGACTGACTGTCTGCATCAGTGCTGTTGGAGACATGCGTGCTGCAACAGCATTTGGCAGCAGACTCGCGGCTCAACACAGCCCCGCACTGCAGCTCACTACCCTGCTTTGGCTGCAGCAAAATGGTCGCTAATGTTCCATGCTGATGCTGCCTGTTCAGCTGTAGTACACTGCCAGGCTGCATTGCAGGAGGCTGGAACCCAAGCGTTGACAGCAGTGAGATGGTGATCTGCTATTCCGCCCAGCCGAGGTCAAACCTGCCATGACACAGGGATTTTCTTATGGTGGGTGTAGCTTGTTGAACCAGAGCTCAGCTGGTTGAAGGCGAATTACTGGCGAGTCAGCCGCAGTGGCTGTCCGCTACAGTGGTAGCAGGGTGTGCGTAATACATCCAAGAATCCCCCTACAAGTGAGCCACTCAGCTGGGTACTATAATTGTATGCCAGTCGTTGGTGAAGGACCAAGTGTCAGGGCTGCAGATGCTGCAGCTGGGCTTGTCATGTGCCACATGTTCACCATATGCATGACAGCAGCCTGTACAGACGCTGTGGACGTCTTACTGCGCCTTGACATACCCATCAGAAGTTTGAAAACCAGAGCTGACCAGGTGGGGTAAGGGTTTGGTGGCTGGCAAGCACTGTCCCTGCTGGTTCACCAAATGGGACAGATTGATCCTGAAACCCCTTGGACCTGACACGTGTATCACCACGTAGAATGCAGCGCTTCGCAGCTCAGACAAAAGAATCCATGAAAAAGTTATTGTTGACCTGCCTCTTTGACCTGGGTGCTATTCCTGCTCATGACAGTGCATCGGCACTCCTCCAGGCTGGTGACACGACGGACACTTGCTTGCGCACGTACATGTGGAGCTGTTGCTGGCACACGCTACAAGGCACATTAGTGTGTCGGGAGTGTGTTTGGCTGACTCCCTATTCCCGATGGCAGCGCCCTGGGCATCCTTGCGCCAGGACAAACACAGTCGACATCCAGTCACCCCCTAAACCCAGCCAGGTCGTTGCCTCGAAGCCACGCGTTGTTTGTAGCGGTCAGCTGCCCGTTTGCACAGTACTGGGCCATGCTGCTGGCCGGTCTCAAGTGTGCTTATTCACTGGCAGGAGCTTTCACCACTCGGCTGTGTTCCATCATTCTTCGGCACTCAGCTCCAGGAGTGTCCTCCACTTGATCTCAGCTTTGGCGTCTTACTCTTTCATACGCTACCATTTACTTTCAATCTGGGCGCATTGACGAAGGTGAGCCTGGGGTAACAAGCTGGCAGTGTTTTAGCCCTCGGCTGTGCTGCCCAGCATGCGCACCTTTGCTGATAGGTTGATTGCCTGTAAGAAGCTTCGCAATTGATATTTGCATCGCAAGTTCTGGCCCAGTGTCGTGGCAGGGCCTTCATGCGTGTGAGCGTCACTTACCTCCAGTCTGTTCCGATGTGGCCTTACAGGCGTTTGTGAGAGCTTCCAAAACTATTGTTGAGACGTCATCAAGGTAAATTGAGCAGTCCAGAGCGGTGGCACCACCACACCCTACTGAGAACAGTTGGTGTGCCCGTGCTGGCGTCGATATCCTGAGCTTGAGGCATCATTACCTCTCGAGCAGCGTACTCTATGATGTCAGTCTTCGTTTGCATATCTCCATGTGTCCAAGATTGATGCCTGCGTCACTATGCAAGCTTCGCTGCTTTAGCTCCCAGTGTGCACCGCGTTGTGCAGAGCAGTCCACAGCAGCATCAAAGCTCTTGAAACGTTAGGTTATTGGCGTTTCTGGTCTGTCAACGCGCGTGCAGCCTATTTGTGCTGAGTGGTGTGAAGTGAGCATCTGCTCTGTGCTCGACAGCCACTTGGACATATGCTGCTGTTGCATCACCTGGCCTCACCAATTCCGGTAGAAGTGCGTGCCCACAAACCTTTTCTGTGCTTGTCCGGTCTGTCTGCAGGCGTGTAGCAGTGCCAAGCAACAGCAGCAGTTCAGAGCACTAGCCAGTGCTCAGCACAGCAGTAGCAGCTAGGACGTCATGGCTGGCCGTGAGCCTCCCATGAGTCCTAATCTCAAGCCCATAGCGACAAGGCCTCGTTCAGGAGATGTTGAGGCCGGCGCACACTCGCCACCCTCATCCAGCGGCATCATCACACCCAAGGGCAGGAATGATGCAAACAGCGAGGGGGAGAGTCCTACCATGGGCTCCGACTCCTCCTCACCATGGCGCAGGTTCTTCAGGGGTGCCAGCAAGTACCCTGCCAGTGACCTGGACAGCTTTGGCAACAGCCCTCGCAACCTGATGGGCTTCTCACCACGCGCAACCAGCAGTGCCAGCGCAAGGTGAGCAGACACATTTAGGGCCTCCCTGGCCACCTTGTGCTGGCAAATTTGCTGTTGCAGCTTCAGGATGAACTTCCTGTTGCAGCTGCAGGAATGTATCTGTGTTGTGCTTGAGTCGCAGGGAAACAGTTGCCCTGTGCTGGCATGCCACGCAACATGCCAGACAGCATGCTGCCTCGTTGCAGTTGTGCAGGACAGCTGCAGTTGTAGTCAGCTGTAGGTCGCAGCTGTCCAGTCCTGTCATGCAAATTTTTATGCGACTCAGCACAGTTCCTGCAAGTGGGCAGGCAGCTAGCAACCGTGATGCGTGCAAGCACAACAAACAGCAGCTGCAGGAAGTTGGAACAGGCAGTCGCATGGCCTGCTGCCTTGCACTGTCCTGCCTTGTGCCATCTTACTGATTTCCGCTACCTGCTATTGCTGCTTATGGCTGTGCATGCATCCACAGCCGCGTCAGCACGCCAGTCAAGCGCAAGAACCGTGACCACTTTGGAGGCGGCGGTGGCCGTGAGGGTTATGGCAGCGGCCAGATCAACGCTTACCCACCACCAGCTGCCGGCGCCAACCCAGCAGCAGGCGCTGTGATGATGAGCCTGGCAGAGGAGCTGCTGACCAAGAAGGGACTCAGCCTCAAGGACCTGCAGGTATGACTGCGCAACATCCCATGTCGCAAATCAGCATGCCAGCATGTGCTGAGTGCTCTGCTGTGCTGCAGCAGCCTGAGTTCGTTACTGGCATGCTTGCTGTCCTGAGGTATAGCCTCAGCAGTGCTGTCCATGTACATACTCAGCCTCCACAGCCCAGTTGGAAGCGAAGTGCTGAGATGTCCTTGTTGTCCTTCTGCTGCTGTTGTCGTGTTGCAGGAGGACCAGGAGGAGTATGCTGAGTCTGGCGAGAAGCAGGTGGTCCCACGCTCCAAGCGCCCAGTGACCAAGCACTGGAACTGGGTGGGCCTGGCCATCTGCATGTACTACGTCGCAGCTGCTCTGTACTACTTCATCATCCGTGGGCGTGACACCCTGAACATGGGTTACCTGGGGTGAGTGGACGATGAGGGGTTTGTTTTCCGTGACGGCTGTGTCATGTGGCATTTGGGGGTTATGGAAAGGTATACAATGCTGGGTGCATCATGCATGCTGTCAGCAGATGCTGTGCTGCTACGGACACGCTGGATGCAGTACTCCTGCCATACCGCACTGCCAGTGGCTGGCTCCAGTACTGACAGCATTCGTGCGTGACTCTGCTCTGTGCCCTGCAGCTATGGTGTGCTGGTGCTGATGATTGAGATCATCTCATCCACAGCCACCTTTGGCTATGCCATCCTGCTCATCAAGTACTCCAAATCGCGGCGCACCAAGGGTTTACCTATACCCAAGAAGGGGCAGCAGCCGGACCTGGACAACCTCAAGTTCCACGTGCGCGTGCTCATTCCTTGTTACAAGGAGAGCGTCGACCTCGTGAAGCTGACTGTCCTGGGTGCGCTGAAGGCTCCTTTGCCCAAGGACACCCTCAGGACAGTGTACCTGTGTGATGACGGCAAGGACCCAGCCAAGGAGGAGATGGTCAGGGACCTCAACAACGAGTGGGGCTGCCTCGAGTACGTCAGCGGTCGTAAGCGCGACCCCAATGGTGAGTCCTTCAAACCACAGCAGCTGCGTGTGACGGCTCATAGGCAGTCATTATTTGACAGTTAGGCACCAGCAGCAGAACATGCGCATGAGAGGCAGCACTTGACGCAGCAGTAGCAGCCAACCTGCATCCCTCACCTGTGCAGGCCCCTGCGATGGCGGCAGCAGCAGTGTTACTGCTGGCAGCAGTGAAGAGCTGTTTGATCTAGCATCAAGAACCTGTGCAGGAGCTACTCAACTCATGAAGCTGCTTCTGCACCTGGCTGTCTACTGTGTGCCCTCCGCAGGCGAGACCAACGGAAAGTCCAACAACCTGAACAATTGCCTCAAGAACGTTATCTACAAGGACTACTACCCATGCGACCCCCAGGGCCCCAAGATCCCCAAGAGCGAGGTCATGGTGGTCTTCGACGCCGACATGGTTGCCAAGCCCAACTTCTACACCAAGATCCTGGAGGTCATGCTGGACGACGACTGCGCCCTGTGCCTGACCCCTCAGGGTTTCAACAACGTGGACGCCCAGTCTGATATCTTCAACAACCTCAACCTGTCTTTCTGGGAGTATATGTTGCCCGGCACAGACGCCCTCGGCTACATCGCTTGCACAGGCACCAACTTCTGCCTGCGCTGCTTCCCCCTGGCAGACTGCGGCTGGTTCCCCGTCTTCACCATCACAGAGGACTACGCCCTGGGTATGATGCTCAAGGCCAAGGGCTACAAGGCAGGCTACTTGAACGAGTACCTGGCCATTGGTGAGGCCCCCGAGGAGCCCCGTAACATCTTCAGGCAGCGCTCCCGCTGGTGCAAGGGACAGATGCAGGTGTGTGCTGTGGGGTTTATGGGGACTGGGCGGTGTTGCTGGGGCTACAGCTTTCCTTGAGGCGTGACACAAACGTGCCTGAACCCGTATCCCGCTGCTTGTGAGGTACAGCAAGAGTCGTTCATTGTCTGCATCATTTTGACACACATGCCATGTTGTCATGAGTGTGTTCCTCTGCCTTCCGGTGCTAACCCAAACACTGTGCTTCCGTTTGTTGCAGGTGCTCTTCTCCCGCTACTGCCCCCTGCTGGACACTGGCCTGACCCTCGGCATGCGCCTGCTGTACACCTCCGTCACCTGGTGTTACGGTGAGACAGCTCGTGCCGCTGGCCAGCAGCCTGCCTTGCTAACATGCTTCGCAGCTTACTGCTCAACATGTCTGTACTGGGCGCTGTATAGGGTTGCTGCATGCATACTGTCTCCAGTCGGCCACATCTAGGTTGCCCAGCATCCCCTGTCCATCCTGCTGACTGTATGCATCTTGTATCTTAGCTGACATAATGCTGTGTCATTTCTGCTACGCAGTCACCAACACCGTGGCAGTGCCCTGCTCCGTGCTGGTGCCCTTCATCGCCCTGGTGTTCGGTATCTACCCCCTGGTGCTGAACAGGCAGTTTGCCCTGGCCGCCACGCTCTACTACACATCCTCCACTCTGGTGACCATGGTGAGTGCAATTGCAAGCAAAACGTAGCCTGCAAGCCAGCAAGCTGTGCGTTTGTGGCTGTCTGGCAGGACTGCTGTTGTCATGAGAGTGCATGCAAGTAGCATGCATGTAGCACTGTACATTTCGTTACTATTTCGTTGCTGGTTGCATGGCTCACTTCCTTACTGAGTTTCTTCCTGTTGCTGCTGCTCCTGTTGCTGTCCTGCAGTACTGCACCAACCGCAAGCACCTCAAGCCCCTGTGGTTCTGTATCGTGTCTTGCCACTTGCTGTGGTTCACCTTCACCAAGGCCCTGTTCAACGTGCTGTGGAAGAAGATCACCAAGCGTACCGTGGTGTTCAAGTCCACCAAGAAGAAGGGAGAGGAGGACGCCAACGCCGGCAAGAAGAAGCGCCGCTTCTGCTCCCCACCCCAGAACCTGCACGATATGGAGGGCACACTGGACGCCTGGGTGCTGGTCGGGTCCTTCTCCATCAGCTTCACCACAGCCATTGTGGGTGCCTTCCAGATGATTGACAAGCCCTTCACCGCCCAGGGAGACTTCAGGTGGTTCTTGGCCCTGTCCATCCTGTGGTCCATCTACAACATGATCCCCCCCGCGCTGTTCATCTTCTACTGCTACAACAAGGGCCAGGTGTTCGAGGACTTCTGCACCTTCTGCATGGTCCTGTCCTTCTGCATGGCCATCGGCGGTATCATCTGCACATGGCTGGTGCCAGGTGGGTCCCAGGTCGCTGAAGTGTGCTGGTGTCAAGCTGTGCACGATTTGCCCCAACTGTGCTGAGGGTGTACAGGGGCATGAGTCATGCAACAGCTTTGTTGTACCTTTTAGTGCATGTGGGACAAGCAGCTGCGGTAGTGACGTCATGCACCTGCATGTGGGCAGCTGCCGCAACCTGAGTGGCAGTGCATGTGCTGACACCTCGTGCGCTGCCTGCTGTGTTCTGCCTGCAGATGACTACAACCTCGGACAGGTGCTGAACGTGTCGCTGCAGTTCTTTGAGGCTCAGCGCTCTGGCAAGCTGCCGCGTATTAGTAACACACCCTGGCGTGGTAACAGTGGCCTGTGGGACTCAGTGCTCCTGCCCAACGGTAAGAACTACTCCCTGCTGGGTGGCTGGTACGACGACGGTGGCATGCTCAAGCTGTCCTACAGCACAGCCTTCACAGTGTCCATGCTGTCCTGGGCCTTCTACGAGTTCAAGGGTGGCTACAAGAGCAGCGGCAACGTCGACTTTGCTGCCAACACCATCCGTTGGGGTGCTGACTACCTGATGAAGGTCTCCGTGACCAACATCACCAGTGCCGGCACAGCCATGCAGCCCATCTTTGTCGCTCAGGTGAGGCTCAGGCTTCTCCTCTTGACTGCCAGACTTGTGACATGCTGTCCTGAGCATTGCAGTGCACTTGGCTGCTGCAATGGAAGTAGTGCATGTGTGCTGGCCTGTAGTTTTGTGACAGCTCAGCATGACGGGCTGCAGGTTGCACGTGTGCTGACAGTTGCTTTCCTTGACACCATTGCAAAGTGCCTGCGCCTTCAGTTGGTTGTGTGCTGACTGGCGCATGTACATGCTGTCTTGCACTGCTGTCCTGCAGGTCGGTGACATGGCCAAGGACAGGCTGTACTGGGGTGCCCCAGAGCGCTCCACCATCCCCCGCCCAGCCACCTTCCTGTCAGCAGCACGACCAGGTACCGACGCAATGGCTATGGCCGCAGCTGGCCTGGCCGCAGCAGCAGTCGCCATCCAGGACGAGTCCCTCCAGGTCGCAGACGTGTACCTCCAAAAAGCCTTCACCCTGTACCAGCTTGCGCAGCGCTGGCGTGGCTACTATGCCAAATACGTGGAGTCTGGCCGCATCTACCCGTCTGTGTCCATGTACGACGACCTGGCCTATGCCGCTATATGGATCTACATCGCCACAGGGGACGAGAACTACCTCAACGACGCCACTGTCTGGTACGAGCAGCACTTGAGCTCTGAGGGCCACGTCACCGACAACCCCTTCATGTTCAACTACGAGAACGTGGTGCCTGCGCTGGACCTGCTCCTGTTCAAGGCCACCAAGGACTCCATGTACAAGACCAACGTGCAGGCCTTTGTGCGCGAGTGGATGAACACCAAGTCCAAGACCGGCGACGTCATCTACACCCAGAAGAACCTGGCCAAGGCCCAGCCCGGCGGCACCCTGCAGCACACTGCCAACGCAGCCTTCCTGACCATGGTGGCCGCCAAGAACGTCATGGACTCCAAGTTCATGCTCTATGCTTGCTGGGCACGTAACCAGATTGGTTACATGCTTGGTGATGCTGGCAGGTCCTACGTCACTGGTTACGGTGCTGTGCAGCCCATGAAGACGCCCCACAAGGCCGCTTCCTGCCCACCACCTGATGTGACTGACTGCACCTGGGAGTCCGCCTACTACACCACAGACCCCAACTACAACCCCCTGCGTGGTGGCCTGGTTGGTGGCCCTGACGACGATGACGTCTGGGCTGATGACCGCGACATGAACAACGCCGCCAACACTGTCAGCTTGCTCAACAGCGCTGGCTTCTCTGCAGCCATGGCTGCACTGGTGGACAACGACATCAACATGGCCAAGTGCCAGCAGGGTGAGTACACACTTGCTGGCGAAGAGCTGTACCTGTTTGTTGGGCTCTGTTCTGCATGTTTCTGGCTGAAGATCACACTGCACATGCCAACTTGCTGCAAGACATGAGACATGCCCGATGAGTACTTTTTCCTGACTGTTCCTTTCCTGTGCCTTTTGTCTGCACCTGTGTAGGTAACGGATTCATCCAGACCCTCATGCTCAAGGCCAAGGGCCAGCCTGATGCTGCCGGCCAGCGTTGGTGGGAGGGTGTGTAAGCAGCAGCAGTGTTTGCAGCCGCAGCTTGCTGGAAGTCTGCGAGCAGCAGCACACACAGCTGCAGGAGCAGTTGTGACTGCTTGCTTACAGGCACTCTCTGCAGCTCTGTGACCTGTGTTGCAGAGCTGCAGCTGCCAGCTTTGTAAAGCGTTTGGTCTTAGGTAGTGCAGGCCTTGTGGCCTGTGTTTGAGCCTGTGTCCTGTGTGGCTGCAAATGCCTGTGCTCCCAAGCAGCAGGATCTGTGCTATGAGCTGTTCAGCAACAGCAGCGGTCGGTGCCTGCAGCCAGCACATGACTGGTCAGCTGTGTGATCTGTGCACTCGTGGCTCTGTGGCTGACAGCACTTGTAGGGCTGGCATGTGTACAGAGGGGCAAGCATATGTTTGATCAGTGCAACTGACGTACAGCAATGAATGTCTGGTTTGGGGGCTGGCTGTGTCAGGTTTGCACTCAGCATGGGGGTGCCACCTGCCAGCATCACCTGGCTTGTGGGGTTTCGCGGGTTGCAGCTGGTGCGCTTACTGGCGGTCCTGCTGTTATGACCAGGTTTGGGGTGGTGGTGTGTACAGCCCTGCCATAAGCCTCCTGTGGGCATGCGCTGGCCGCTGTGGCATGGCATGCATACATAGCTTGTGGCATATATCTAGGTTTGGGTGTGCTGAGGGTGCAGGGGTGTTGTTTTTCCAACCCCAGCTTGGAAGCAGCAGGTCGTCTGACGCGTGGGTTGGGTCTTGAGAGTGACTGTGCACCAGGTGGTACATACAGGGCCATGTCCCGGTGTCATCTCGTGATCCTTGGCAGGTGGCTCGTGACCTATGCCCAGTTCACTGGTGCAAACAAACACATGAGCTTTGATGACAGCAGTAGTCGTGTGTGTCCAAACAATTGTGGTGCTTGCTACACATACAGCTGCACCCCACCACATGGCATATTGTACCAGCCTGAATAGCGCTCTTGTGAGTGCATATGGTCGCCATGTCAGGTGTTGGGCCGCACTCAGCTTGTCAATGTGCCGAGCTGGTGCATTGACAGCAGTGGGCATGCATGTGCAGGTTTGGAGTGACACTGTCATCCCTTTGGCTTGAGAGTGGCATGGCAGCTGTCTGTCGATTCCATAGGCCCTGTGTTTAGAGATTACCACAGGGTTGTTATCACAGGCTGTGCAGATAACACAATGCTTGCAATGCCATTGGGCAGGTGCACTGAGATCGGGAGCTGACACAACAGCCCAGTTGTGGAGCTTGTGACCATACCTTGTGCACATACCGCCTCTGCACTTGCTCGCACCTTGTGCGTGTTCAATTCGCTGCACCAAACAGCTAAGGTGCTAGCATATACTGTGTCATGTTGTGACTTCCTTAGGTGTAGAGGGCATGTACTGGGCGGCTGTTCAAACCGCATCAGCATTTTCCCTGCTGTTGAGCAGGCATGTGATCTGGCAGTTTTTCCGGACTGAGCATGTTATCATGTGGGCTCAACAACTAGCATAACAGTTGTGGCACCTCTGTAACACAGTTCCTCAACCTTTGTGAAGACCCAAGATCAATAAGGAAGGTGGCTGGGATCAGCCGATGGTCTTGCAATATCACCATGCTGCGGGATCACTTGCCATGTGCAGCTTTTCAGCAGGAGCAGATGCATCTGGGCATGGCATGAAGTCATCATCAGTCAGTCAGTCTGACAGAGAAGTTAGAGACAGCTTAGCACGCTGTCGCGATCCCAACAGCCTGTCCTGTACAACCAGCACAGCATGCCATTGTTTTGCTCAGTGCTAATGTGTAAGGATCCAAGAAACAGCCACGGCACTGATCACATAATCACAAGCTTCAATCACCGTTCTTTTTCTATAGTATGCTTTACAGCCAAGGTGATGGCTCTGCCTCCCCATACCAGCATCTTGCCACAGCTTGCAGCCAGGCCTTAGCCGGCCCTCAACCAGTTTCCTGCAGTCCCAGGACCACTGTTTGCCTGTGAGTGCAGTGGAGATACAGCCAAAACCATGGTGCTGATGTAGGTTACGATTGACCCTGTTGCACAGCTATCTGGGCGCTTGCAAGTACAATCAGCAATGCATGTCAAAGCCTTCTGGTACTGGCCCAAGCCTCAGTGAGCACATCATGGACAATATGCGGATGTACACCAACACCCTGATGGATTGCCATTGTCGAAGTGATAGTTGCTGGTTCAGAGAGCTTACAGCCAGTTGCTGTGACAGTCACTTCCTGCCCAGCACAGCGGCTCTGCTTCCTGCAAGCCTCAGCTTTCACAGCTAAGTGGACGGTCCACGGCTGTGTCCTGCAATACTGCTTTCATCTGTCAGCTGAATGCCGCATGCACACGACGTACTGCCGGGGCTGCATCCTTGATGACGGAGCAATCAATGGTTGCAGGTCCTGGTGCTAGTAACACAGCCTATTGCACTGCTGCTATGGGGTGGGCTATGTGCTGAGCATTCAACATGCATGCTCCTTGTAACAGGTGCAGCATGCCAGGTGCTGCTGGTGCCAGTTTAAAAAGGTTCAGATATACTAGGCCGCTGTGCTGACCCTCCTCGAGCACCCAGCAGTGACCAGGTCATGGGCTTCAGAATTGCCGTTGCATGCCGACCAAAGTAAGTGACTGTACACCTTCCTTTGACGGCCATTGCATCAGTCCTGAGCCGGCGGCAACGCTGGCTGCAACCATACAGGCCCTGCGGCTCCTCCTTTTCCTGCAGCCTGATAGTACCGCAGCTTTACCGAAGCCTTCATGCTCGCCAGAGCTTGGCTGGCCTTTCTGAAAGTCCAAAGCGCAAGGTGCATGAAGCGCCTGACGCGGCAAGCTTTGTGCAATTGATGCTGCCCAAACAAGCCATGTTTCAGCCTTGAAGTTGTAAAAGTTGCTACACTCCACATGCCAAGTGCATGCCACGCAGTCCTGGCCAATGGCACTGCCAGCACTCCATGCCAACTCTGGCATCACCTCTGGACTGCCATGAACTTCCTGCCTTGGGTTAGACGCCAACATGTTATAGAACACATCAAGATCATCCCAGATGGCAACCCACTTCAGCATGATTGGGCTGCAACCATAGTCACTTTGGAAGACACTGCTGGCATCAGGCACTGAACTGCCGCACGTGTCAACATGCTGTTTGCCGTGTCTTGTGACCATTCCGTCTTGATGTTGCTCATCATCGCAAACCAACCCTCAAAGCATTTGCGTGCTACATCAGGCATGTTTCACAGGTACGATGGTCTGCAGGCAGTTGCCTCTCTGACGCAACACTTGCAGTGGGTCTAGCTCAAACACCCAGTGGCTGGAGAATGGGCTCAATTTTGCGCATGGGAGTCACTTGCAACAGCACGTGCTGACTTGGCACTCTTCAAGGTCAGCTGTAGTTGCCTCATGCCATGGCATGTCACACTCACATCTGATGGCCATGTCGAAGACTGTTCCAACCCCCCCCCCCCTGAAGCGGGCCCAGCAGCCTGGGGTTTGGGCCAAGCGACGTGGACTGTTCAGCATGCTCCGAGCATGCTGGTCAAGTGCAGGCCTGGTGAGACGTTGTTTGAGTGAATAAAGGTGCAGACATGATTCCATCACGAACAGTAGACGTAGATGCATCGGCCAAAACCTGACATCCCAGGGCTCTGTTTAAATGTTCACACTTTGGCTCACACTTTTCAGGCCTTTGCATCCCTATATCAGGCTCTGGGTGAGTCTATATCGGGTAAGGTAAGTTTGTTCGGCCTTTTGGCGATCCGTTGTCTTTGTTCGGTGCAGATTGCTCGCTCCCGCTAGCCTGTCTGCCTGGTCCCAACTGCGTTCTGCAGAAAACAATCAACCCAGCAATTAACACAAGCAAATTCTTACTTGCAGGTAATTCGACCTTGCCTAGAGCTTCATCTGTTCTGTCAATTGTACCTTGTGGTTTGACTGCTCGACCAGAACCCTTCCTGCAGCATGCTTGACAGTTTCTGCTGACGTATTCAGGTACCTCCTGCAGCCATGCGTACTAGGTATCAGGACTCTCGTCGCAGAAGCCTGCGTTTGGCTCCAACTACTGCACAGCCCACCAGGAGGAGTCAGCGCATTGCAGACAGGAGCACCACTGAGGACCAATCCAAGTCGGACACAGTGCCTTCAACAGAGCTTGCATCTGATATCCAAGCAGCAATGGCCAACAACCGTGCCAGGGGCAGGCGTCGCAATGGTGTCATTGCTGAGAGCTGCAGGACCGCAGCGCCCCCACTGCCCTCACGCCCTGCAGGACTGTGGGATATGCTGCCTCCTGAGCTGCTGGAAATGATCCTGGACAAGTGCTCTGCCACACAGCTTGCCAAGCTGGAGACATGCTGTTCCTTCTTCAGGCGTACCAAGGTCATCCAGACAGTTGCAGAAGCCAGGCTCAGGGCCATCCCCCGTGCCAAGGGCACTGTGCCAGATCGCAGGTAAGCACAATAACCCAACTCCTGCGCCGCTTAATGGCAGCAAGTGCTGTAGATGTGCTCTGCTTGTGCTCTGCTCTGCCAGGTTTGTGCTGACATGCAATTGGCTTGTGCTGAGGTGTAAGTTACACCTCAGCACAACTTGCCAAGTTGCGCGCCTATGACATGGTTGTCAGTGCTGAGGCGTGCATGTATCGTACACTAAGGTGCATCTAGCGTATGCTGGTTTTGCATAGACCCAAGCTGCAAAGAGAATGTAAGCAACCTATCTGTGCTTGCTGCAGGGCCAACGAGACCTACACATCACTGCTTAACTTCATCCTGAGCCAGTCTGCTGCAGCAGCACAGGTGGGTGTTAGGACACTCTGGGTCCTCCATGCGTCATCATCATGCTCATGCACAACGCACAGCCGTGTCCAACACTTGAAGCTTGAAGCTCAGCGTTCTGACCTGCTTGTCATGTTGCTGCAGGCCACAGCCATTGCCTTTGGCGCCAACCACTCTGCTGCCCTGCTGCTGCCAGGCCAAGAAAGCAAGACAGGACACCACAGCTTGTTCACAGTTGGCAGAGGTGTGGCTAAGATGCAGCTGCTTAACCAGCCACATGTCTCTTTGGGCATGGGCGTCATAACCTGCTTATAGCTGTACAGCTCTACAACAATTGTGCCGGTGCTCCGCAGGTTTCTACGGTCAGCTGGGCCATGGTGACTACGCGTCTTCTGAGGAACTGAAGCAGCTCTGCATTGGCTACCAGCAGTGCGCTGTAAGTACATGCTGCCAAGCCAGCCATGCAAACCTTTAGTGTCAGGCAACCAGGTTGGAACTGCTTTAGCATCTTTCCACTGCCATGTGCCCTCAGGCTGTGGACATGCTGCTTGTTTGCCACGATGCACCATGCTGATTTGAGTACCGTGACCGGAAGCGTGGGCAGCACTGAACCTGGTCGTCAAATGCTAGACCTAGAACTACTTCCAGGTGCTGGTGCCATCATTACATGTCTCACCTCAGCCCAAAATTGACACTGAGAACGCACTCGCATTGTGCAGGAGGACCCAGACATGGAAGAAGAGATCACCCCAGCTGTGGTTGCATGCGGCTCAGAGTACACTGCCTCCATCACCCGGCGTGGCCAGCTGCTGACATGGGGCTTGGGCAGCAGGGGCGAGCTAGGCCATGAGCTTCCTCACGCAGGCGAGGTGCGTGCCACGGGTGCCCCTTGCTTGTTGTTGTTGTTGATTGGCCTTGCATGTCTACCTCTTCAAGAAGCTTGGGGCACACTTACCCCAAGGTGCCACCGGCCTGCTGCAAACCCCAACCCACCTGGCGGCGTCAACTTGGTGCTTGTGCAGGTGAACTTCCCAATGCGCACCATCCTTTTTGCGAACCCTGACCTTCGCATCGTGTCCGTGGCCTGTGGGCACAGCCACACACTGGCCATAGCTGAGACTGGCAGTGTCTGGAGCTGTGGCCGCAACGGGGAAGGACAGTGAGTCACCCATGCTGAGCTTTCAGCCACTTTCAATACACCGAAGCCTAGCTGTTTTGACAACATTTGCCGCCCGCACGAAATTATGGCAATCGGTGTTGTTGGGTTTGCTGTTGCGATAAAGTTGCCAGGAGTGCAGATCACCTGCATCTCAGATGGGTGCACGGTGCAGCATGACTTGGGTCACTGACACATGTCTGCCTCCCTGCCCGCCTGCAGGCTTGGCAATGCCACATTTGCTGACAGCATGGAGCTGAAGAGAGTCATGGGCATGCGGTAAGCTCTTCAAGAGCTGGCTTGAGGCCAGCACTGTGCTCATCACATGGAAGTTATCGTGGCAGCAACTTGAACAACATCCCCAGGCAGACCTACAGAGCCATGCTGCATACACCTGATTGTGGGATGGCTGTTACCAGCCATTATTGTTAGCGCAGTCTGTTCACAGGACGCGGCACATTAACCTTGACAGAAGTACGCACTGCTGATCTTGTTGTTGGCTGTCTAGGGGTCATCGCATTGTGTCCTGTGCGGCTGGTGCTGACCATTCCATGGCCCTGGCCTCTGATGGGTCCCTGTTCACCTGGGGAGGCGGCAAGTATGGTCAGCTGGGGCACTCTTCACTCCATGCTGTCAACGTCATGATTCCAGAGCAACCCATTGTGCTTGCGACCCCCCACAAGATTGCTGCCCTGGAGCCTGGCCTGCTGAAGCCATGGAGGCGTGTCACATCCATTGCAGCTGGTAAGAACAAAGCCACTCAGGCTGAGTCCTGCATGCCATTTGTTATTGCCAGAAGTAAAGCATGCCATGAAAGAGCAGCTGTTGCGCATGCTTCCTAGCTCAACGGTGGCATTGCCAATGCCATGCAAAACAGCCCCCTATTGGGCTGCCAGTGTACATCCCATGTTGAAGTGACCCTAAACATTGACAAACAGCACTGCGCAACTATGTAGAGGGCTGGGTGCATAGCACATGGCATGCCACACATGGGAGCAGCTCAGCACACTGCCGTTCTACAACCTACAGGTGCACACCACTCTGCTGCCATCACTGTGTCTGGAGTGCTGCTGGTGTTTGGCCGCAACAAGCATGGTCAGGTGAGGTTCAGCCCCATTCCCATGGAAGCACCACTGCCGCCATGCCAGCGTCAACTCGTAGCACCATTCAACAGTATGCCATACAAAGTGCAGCAGCAGAGCTTTCAAGCAGGCGCTGTGGTCTATGCTACACGCCAGACCCAACCAGGACGCTTTTCCAGCTGCAGGAACGTGTTTTTGTGACAGCAACCATGACCAGCTTGACGTCAGTCGACTGACATCCCATCCCTGTGCCCCTTGCAGCTGGCCACTGGTGACTTCGAGAACAGATGGGGGCCCACCGAGGCATGTTTGGAGTTCGATGAGAGGCCAGGCTACTTCTCAAGGACAGTGCAGATCGCAGCTGGCACGCAACACACAGTTGCTCTCATTGCGCATCAGGGAAGGGTCAAGCCGTTTGCGGCAGGTGAGCGCCACAGCATGGTTTAAGTGCGCTTGGGATTGATTCCATCTACACTGCAGCATACTTGCCTTATGAGCTGTTCAAGACTTGGGGACGGCACAACTCAGTGTGGTACAAGGCCAGCACTGCGACAGTAAACATGCCTATGGCCTCAATATCGTAGCTTGCTTCTTTCTCTGCCAATATTCTGCCTTGCAGGTGCAAACGTGTGGGGTCAGCTGGGCATTGGCAGCCAGGCATTGTCCAACAAGTTTGTGGCCGTCAAGGGCTTGCCAAGCGATGTGGTCGCTGTGCAAGCAGGGGGCAGCACCTCAGCTGCCATCTGCGACAGTGGGCGCACCTACGTGTGGGGCCGCAATGACTGGGGCATGTGTGGCCTTGGCAGCACAACCAGCAAGTGGGTGCCCACCCTGCTCACAGGCCACGTCGCTGTCCACCCAGGTCAGTGCTGATACTCAGGACAAGACCACCACATCCCCTGCCTACAGCTGTAGCAGACACAAATACATGAAGGTCAATAGTGTTTGCCAACATCATGTTGATTGCCCTGACCACTGACACTGCGACACGACTCTTGAATGCCGCTGCAGACAAGACCCTCCGCAAGAACAAGCGCTCTGCCCCTCGCATGCGTCCTGTGGCCCGTCCTACCCCTGCACTCCCAACCAAGAAGCAGGCAGAGCTGCCGACAAAGGAGCCTGCTGTCAAGAAGACGCCTCTAGCAGACCGCACCAATCAGCAAACTCTGTAGCACAGCTGTCGTGTTGGCACTGCTGCCCCTGACTGGAGCTATAGCCGTGAATGAACCATCAGTGCAAGAGGGGTGTCCTCTGGTCAGAGGAGGCTGTGTGTGCCTGTTGTTCTGCTGGACGTTGAGGCACACTGAGTGCTGTCCAGAAGAAGCATCGTGCCATATGTTTTACTTGCACCATTTTGCTGTCTGACTCTGATTTCATGGCACAACCTGGTCTGGATTGGTCCTGTTACCACAGAACGAGTGATGGTGCTGCAGCTGCCTTGTTTCATAGTAGCATCCAAAAGCAGGGGGCCCTGTAGCTGTTGGATGCATCCATATGGATGAATGCTGTAGCTTTTGTTATGCTTTCAAGCTACTGGTAACCGACTGGGCAGCATGGCACGACCGACTGTGCACCATGATACAGCCATTAGGTGATCCAGCCCCATGTTCTCCTGTTGCTGTTGTGCCGTCCTGGGCTGCAAACAAGGTGGATTGATGTGGAGGTGCAACTGTAGACATTTGAATGCCGAGGTGATACAACTGTCGTTGTCAATAAGGTGGAATTCTACCAGGTTGCATTGGCTTGAGACCACAACAGCCCCAGTCAAAAACCTGCACACAAGTGAGGCTTGCTGCTCATCACGCACCGGCAAGCAGCTTATGAATATTGATAATCAAATGCACATCTTGGTTGTGAGATCTATTGTTTTCGGGCCACTCTTCTTGCTTGAGCGAGCAGTACTGATCGCCAGCAGATCTACAGTGCTTCGCAGGTTCGCCTCTGCCAGCGGTTACTTGCCAGAGTCGTGCACGAGGTGGCTTATGATGTGATGCTACCGGCTCATTTTGAGCCTGGATCTTCCTCTCTTCTGCGAACTGACAGCAAGACTTTCAAGCTCAACAACAACAGCTGGCAAGTGCTTTCATGCTGCAGCAAACTGCTGAGCTGTGAACTTCATCCTCCTGCCTAGCTGATCCATGGTTGTTATGCTTACAGGGTAGCTGGTGTGTGGCACAGGGTACAGCAGCTACAATGGAGACCTCTGTGGCTACTGCTTGTTGTCCTGCTGGCAGCGGCACTTGGGTCCTGCTGGCTGTTGATTTCTCGCAGCGACACAGTGCAGGACGCCAGCAGCTTGTACATAAAGCCTCTTGCCGTCACAGACAGGGATCATCTGCTGATATATGCCTTCTCCTACAGTGACGAACAGTCTCTGGAGAATCTGAAGTACTTTGTGGCAGAAGCAGTTGCGAATGACACTGTGGCGGACTACATCATCATTGTGCAGGAGGGTGCAGAATTGAAGGTGGGGGTGCTGATCATTCACAGTTGTCCGGCTGCTCTGCGACTTGCTCAGGATTTCAAGGTCTGGCAGCTCACCATGCAGCACATGTTGTGTGGCACACCATCCTGTCCCGCCTGCCTCCCTGCAGCACCCCTGGCGTCGCTGCTGCTGACACTACTTCAACCCCTTCCCGCTGTTTGTGGCTGCAGAAAGCTTCCTTGCCGGCGTTGCCGGCCCATGCAGCATATTTGAGTCATAAAAACGAGTGTTATGACTGGGGCAGCTATGGCTGGGTGCTCCTGCAAACTGGGCTGGTCAACATTGCCAAGTACCGCTATTTCTTCTTCGTCAATTCATCTGTGCGTGGGCCCTTCCTCCCTGCGTATGCAAGGGTGAGTGCGCATGCCATGCTTGAGGTTACAGGCAGCCATGTGCTGACACCAGGCAATACATGAGTGGCTACTTCCCCAAGTCCAGCAAGTGCAGGCAGTGGAGCAAGGTGCTGCCAGCTTGCAACAGGCAGTGCCCCTGATGTGACTCAAGGCTTCACTCGAGCTGGCTTGGTGTCACAACACCTGCGGTTGTCAACTGTCACAGGGTTTGTACCACTGGATGTCCGCTTTCACAGCACGCATCAACCACGACGTCAAGCTTGTAGGCAGCACCATCAGCTGTGAGGGCTCTCCATTGCACGGCAAGCGCCATGGCCGGTGGCGGCGCAACCCGCATGTGCAGTCATACGCAGTGGCAACCGACCAGGTGGGCTGGCAGCAGGTGGTTCAGAGATCTGTGCGTACTGGCAGCTGCCCCGCTGCATGGTGGGCTTGGCACCTTGAGTGGAGGCCTGACTGGTGCCACTGTCCTGGCAAGCCCAGCTGCCATACGCTCACATGGACAGTTGCGCAGGCATACACATGCATGTGTTTGCATACTCTTTACCCCCCCCCCCCCCC
>QAXK01004214.1:0-11343 GCA_004335735.1 Chlorella sp. KRBP | reverse complement strand
GCTGTCTGGCACCTTCAAGGTGAGGCAGCCTGCAGGGGCAGTGCTGCAGCACGGCCTCTTGTTGCACCATGTCCATGAACACCCAACCCGTCCATGCTAGGTGATACGCAAGGCATCACAGTGAAGGCCGTTCAACCCTGGTTGACTGAAAATTGGCGGCATGGTAGTCCTCAACAACAGCACTGCTGGGCTTGCATGGCAGCACATGCACACTTTTTGAGGCCTTCAAGGCATGTGGCATGATGCTGCCAGCAGTGCTGGCATGAAGTTTTTGTTGTTTCCTGCAGCTTTCAGAGCAGCAGTAAACTTCTGCCAGGAAATACAGTCAGCTGTTGAGCCCTGCTTTGCACTGGTGGGCTGCTGCACAGGTGTTCCAGTACGTGGTGACTGTGATGGTCGCCTTGATGGTGATGCAGCACGCTGTTGAGCGCTACTGGAGTCTGCAGGAGGCTGCAAGCACCTGGCAGGACCTGCTGTTTGTGCTCTTCATCAGCTACCCCATGATCACACTGACGCTGGTCGTGCTGACCAACAATGAGATGGTCATTCGGCGCTTCATCTACTACAGACTCATGAGCCTGCAGGAAAGTGAATATCGAATGCATGATTGCAGGCATGCACTCCATGGAGCCACTTGCTGACAGTAATAGTGCCATAGTGAAGGTATCTGCGAGCAACACCGCAGCTTCATAACACCACAGGCTACGGCAGTACGCTGATGCCCGCATGGTTCCCTGTCTGGAATGTGACACGTGTGATGTGTGAGTAGTTGTCAGCACAGGCCCTGTAGTCAGGCTGTGCCGCACATGTGCTTCTGTTGTTGTTTCCAGGTGATTGTGGACTGGGAGAACACCAGTATCTGGAGGCTGTGGTTCTTCACCTATTTCAGCGCAAGCTTTGTTCTGCTGCTGGTGTACAGCTTCTGGGCTGGTTGGCTGACCTCAGGCGACAAGACAGTCAGCGTGTGGCCGCAGATGTCGATCGTGGCCATGCAGTCCATGCTATTGTTCATGTTCTGGCTCAACATTGTGAGCATGGAGGAGCAGCTGATCTCCCTGAACAAGGTCATCGAGAACTCCCCTGCCAGTGCAAAGGTGTGCCAAGTGTTGTGGCTCAGGCTAGGTTGTTGGCATGACGTGTTTGTTTGGGTGTGCTTGTGGGGCTCTTTTGCTGACAGGCACCGACCCCTTGGGAAGTTGGCTAGACACCACTGCTTGACCGCCTAGATGGTGTGGTCAACCTCTGAAGACATGTCAGGGGTGACCAATGGGTCATCAGGACAATGAAACAAGATTGTGTGCCCCACATTGATTGAATGTGCTCCATTGCGTGTGCGTTGTTGTGCGTTAACGCTGTTGTGCGCTGTTGCGCCCTTGTTGCCGCAGGAGCTGATTCAGCATTGTGAGGTGGTCACAGAGGCCCAGCTGAAGGCCGCCTTCACCAAAACCTACAAACGCAAACAGAAGTTCAAGAACCTCAGCCAAGCAGACCAGGACAGGGCAGGGCGGCAGCTGATGGAGACTGGGGACTCTGCTGCTGCTTTCTTTGACATCAACTCACTGCGTTCAACCAGCAGCAAGCATCGGAACACCAAGGTGAGGGCAGTGCCACTGCTGCTAGTGGGTTGGCACCCTCGCCATGTACGCAGACACTGTAGGACTTTGATTCAGAAAGGTTGCTGGTTGTCATAGCTGGCGTGACCTAGTGCAGCAATGTGTACCTACAAAGCCAGCACAGGCCCTTGGAACACAAGCTGCGAGGCGCCACGCAATATGAATGGGAACTCTGCTGACAACATGAGCTTGTGTTGTAGGACGCACCTGCCATGGAGCCCCCTGTCAACTTTGGATGCGGCTGTTCCTGGTTGCGCAAGCTTGGTGACTGGCTTGATGATCTCATGTGGCGCAAGCTGTATGCAGTCACCTTTGCTTCATCCTTCCTGCTGTCCTTCAGCATGTTCCGCCTCCACAGGTGAGCACCGGCGAGCTTTGCCTGGGCATGTCGATGCTTCAAACATGCCATGTTTGTCCAGTCTAAGGCCTGCCAGGCCATAAAACTGAACAGTTTGTGGCTTGTGCAGGTTTGCGAGTGAGCTTGTTGGCTGCGGGCGTATCGCGCGGCCGCTCCGTCCGGACCAACACGACGGCGCGCCAACGAGTTGCGCTGCTGGAGAAAGCATTTGGTCAAGCTTTCGAAGGTAATATCCCCTTAGACATCCGCATGCTTCACTTTCGCGGTCGTGCTTTGCAGGTCCGGTCGTGATCGTGCTGCAGCGACCCTGTGGCCCTACCCCGCCGACGCCATCTACTTCAGGACCCTCGCTATGCTGAGCGGCCTCTGTGCGCTCACTGTGTTCGCAATCGAGGTCTATGCGGTCTGGTTCGTGGTGTTTGCAAGTGACATCCGCGACAGGGACACATATGGCATCCTAGGTGCGCAGCAGCGGGTGTGGGGGGCGGGGGTGCAGGGCTGGCCCTGCTCTCACTGGCAGCGCCCCTGAGGGGTGCTGTGCGTTCATAGAGGCATCTGTGTGTTGATGATGTGTATGTCGTTGAGATCTGATACACGTTTGTCTGACTGCTGCCCTCTGTACGGCAGCTACTGAGCTGCATCCACAGTGATGGTGCACATCAGTGGCATTGCCTGGCTTGTACTTCCCCGGCTTTGCAGTATGTGCTGGCCGTTGGTGACACTGCCGGCACTGTGTGACTAACAACTACACCGCTGCCAACCCTACTCTCTCTCATGCCTGTCGCCGCCATCAACAGAGTGCAAGATGTGCTACGACTACCAGTCGGCTGCGGGCGCCACCTGCAGCATGAAGCCACAGACCGAGGCCTGCTGGGGTGTGGCCACGCGCGGCTACTGCAGCATGCTGACAGCGCTCACACAGAGCTATGGCCTCAACATGACACAGGTATGTCGTGACTTGAACGGTCTGCCGTGCCGGTTGAATACCACACGTGCCGCGCTAGGGTAGCAGCCGTGGTTCAGGTACGCATACACCATCAACCATATCTTGCACGTTTGGCCTCGACACTCTGAGAGCACCCCATCGCGGGTTCAGTACATGTCACAGCTTCTCATAAGAATGTATTCTGCAGTAGTCTGACTCCCGTATGTTGGGCTGCCTCCTTCCTACCATAGGTGCAGGCCACCTGTCCATAATGTGGCCTACCCTTGATGGGAACATGTGCAGCCTGTGGTGTTTGTGGTCTGAGCCCAGTTGGAACTGTGTGCATACGCCCAGCAGCAGGTTCAACCATGATGCAGGACTAGGCTGGTTGGAGCTCATGGGAGTGGAATGCTGCTCTGGTTGGGCTTTTTGGACTGTACTTCAGATAGCTAGCACTTCCTTAGACAGCTGCAGTGATGACTATTATTAGGAACATCAGTCAAGTTCCTGCTCATGTGCCAGAGGGGGCCTCTTGTTGGCAACGTATGTAGCGCAGTGTGCTGGTTGTCGTTCAAGATCATTGTGTGGACAGGTTAGCATGTGTGGGCACTGTCCCTGAATGTCTGCATGATCAAGGAATGGGTGTTGAATACTATCACAAACAGTGCTTGATCTGCCAGGCACGTATAGCATTGTCACTTGCCAAGACAACATTTGGCATACCATCTGAGCCGCTGAGATGCGCAACAACTGCCGGGGGAGTACTGCCAGTATCGGATACCCAGGGCTCAACTGGCAGGCTGTACACTTGAGGCATGCGTCATTCTAAAGTCTGAATGCGGCTCGCCCCATCATGAGCCTCACGTTACAGTAACCAACCTCCGCAACCGAGTCCTTCTTAGCGCATGCAGCAGCAGCTTGGGCTGATGGGGTAGTCGCTTGAAGTTCAACAGGTTTGCAAGTGAACTCAAGCTGATCCACAACCTAGTCAAGTGAACTAAGGCCCATGCCCAGTTGGCATGTAGCAGTTGACCACTCAGTGATGGGCCAACAAGAGCGATTGTCAACCACGGAAGGCAGTCACAAGATAGGCAGCTGGCAGTTGCACTGCAATTTGCCAACGGCCCTATGACAGCAGAGCACAAAATGAGATGCTACTCAAATTGGCAGCCAGCAACGCACTCAACGGCCGTACTGCACAAACGCCAAGAAGAAAGTAGCTGGTGTGCGGTGGAAAGGGCTGTAGGTCGGTCCTTGCAACACTGTGGCGTGTGTGAGGGGTGCCTGCACTAGCTTGGCCTCGTCTTTCCACCCTCGGGCCTTGCCAGTGTTGCGGGGCTTCTGAGCCATCTCTGCCACCACGTCTGGTTCTGCTCCATGTGCTGCCTGCGCTGCTCCTGCTACGAAGGACTCCACCCACTCCTGCAGGTGCAGGTACCATGTCGACATGCGGCAGCATCATGGTGAGTTATCGCTTTGTGCCACCGATTTCGGAAATTAGTGGCACTGTCAAGCTGACACCTTCAGTCAAGGCTACAACAGCTTGTTGCTGATTTCAGAGGAGAGCAAGCCAAAAGTAGTCCACAACAAACACACTGACCTGATAGAACATGTGTTGCATGTCATAGTCAGCAATGTTTCTGGGGTTGTCAATCGGAGGGCTGCACAGCAGCAGCTTGTCAACGCCAGCACGGGCATAGTCCTCTTGGATCATCACATCTGCCCGCATCAGGTGCAGGTCCAAAGCCTGCAATCATAACATAAGACGTACGGCAAACACAATGGTGTGAGTCACTGACCATTGATTGAGTGGCACTCAATCATTGAGTGCCGAGTTGAACCGTCGGACCCACGGTTTCAACTCAACCGGGCTCAGTCAATGTGTGGTTTTGGCAATGGTACCTCGAGTCTGTACTGCAGGGCCTCTGAAGTGCCAAGCCACCTTGATAGATCGTTGGCAGGTTGTGGGGTGGTACATATGGCTCACCTTGTCCATGGCTGCCTGTACGGCCTCGACCTGCAGGTGTTTTGGTCCCCTCAGCTTGCCTCGTGACATGGCTTCAGTCATGTGTTGCTTCATGAGCAGCAGGTCCACGTGGCATGCCATCTTGACCTCCCTGACCCAGTTCATGCTGTGCATGAAGTGAATGGTGGTTGGGGCTGAGCATTCCTGGGCCAACGTGTGGAAGTCCTACAGCCAACAAACACATGACAGAAACATGACATAATCACTGAAGAGGCCCGGACCCCTTGGTCGCTAAAAGTGGGCAACAGTGGGCAACTCACCCACAGGGCTGGCAGCTTGCCTTGCAGTGACTGCCGATGGTGTCTCATGCTCTTGCAGCTCCTCAAGCTGCACAAGACAACACTGACTTTGATCTGTTTCCGAAAGGCTCAAGCTCACCTCCATCACCATGTAGTCTGGCACGTTGCTCCAACTCATGCTGACAGGCTTCAGGCTGTTGATGGCTTGTGTTGCTGAGGTGTTGTTGATCTGAATGACATCATGCCGCACCTGCATGTGGACGAGAACTGACACGATACGTGCAAGGACCACTGGTGTACTTGGTATGCACACTAGTGCATGTGGACAGTAATGCTCGTCTATATGATGCCATCAGGCATGATGCCAATGTGAGGTCACTCAATGCTGTAGTGCCAACAACAGCAGGAGGCTGCTATGGGCTATCAAAACACCAATGTGGCCCACATGACGGTCATACCTGCTATTTTATAGTACCTACTACAAAGTTGTTTACAGTACATTCGTCTGGCAGGGCTGGTGATACCGAAGTGACTGTCCCCTACAGGCCTGAGGGTGAGGACAGCACGCCGCGTTGAACTCAATTGTTGTGTTGCAGCTGAGCATACCAACCCACCTCAGCAATGACGGACCTCTGCCTCAACAACTCAGCCATCCGGTCAACTCGCTTGCGCCAAACAGCCACGCCAGCTGCCACCACATCGGGGTGTGCTTCAGACACCCACTCCGAAGCCAGAGCGGGTAGGCCGAGGGTCTGCATGGGCATTGGTCAGAAAGCAGCTGTTGAGTGGCATGCACATCTGGGCTATACTACAGCAGAAGTTCTGCCTCAGCAATGCGCCCATTATGGTGCACACCTCTCGAAACCGGATGACAGTAGCTGGTGCCAAAAGCAAACTCTGCTGGCAGCAGCGCTGAGCATTCCCCAACATCGCATGCAACATGACAGAACAGTTTCCGAACTTGGAGCGACTCCAATGAAGGTTTACATTCTCACACCACGTTTATATCATATGAATGTCAGTATGATATTGACATTGTGAACTGCCGGCACTCAAGCTTGCAGTTGGGTTAGGGCCGGTGCTCACCCCTAGGAAGTTCTCATCAGCCGCCATGGCTGCAGCTCCTCGAGGCAGTGAGCACATCACGGTGCTGCCAACCTCAGCTGTCAGAAGCTCACCTACGCAGGTGTGTGGAACATGTGACACACCACTGTGCTCGCAACATTGTAACACACCATTGTGCTCGCAGCATCCCCCTGACATTGCATCACGCAATTGAGTGATTGACCGGATTTGCTGATGAGAAGTTGTGAACCCCTGTAGCACGGCAACATCAGCTTGTACTTGAAAACACACCACAGTCCAGCATGCTTTGCCAGAGGCTGAGCTGCCGGCTTCTCGAGTGCTAGGCTTTCACTTGTGGCCCGCCTGAACTGGCCACACTACCAGCCACGTGGCAAATGCAATCGCCAGTGGGCTAGGTTGGGTTGATAACTGTCGATAGGGCAGGCTGCCACGCTCAGGGCTTACCTGTGAACGTGTAGCGAACCATTGCCAGCCTGTCCTGCTGCCTTGTGAAGCCCCCGATGTAAGCACCAGTCTTGGTCATTCTTTTCAGCCAAGCACTGCGGGACTGAGCCAATGTGACGTCAGGCTTCTCTTGCCAGTGCTGCAGCAGACGGGTGACATCTGGGCTGGCTAGCTTGCTGCTGCTGCTGCTGCTGCTGCTGCTGCTGCTGCTGCTGCTGCTGCTGCTGCTGCCAGACAGGCCGCTTGTGGAAAGCACTGATGCAAGTGCTTCCAGGAATGCTGCCTTGGTGGTGTTTGCCCAAGCTGATGAAAACCACACCTGCAAGGCATGTCGGGCAGTCAAAAGTTTAACACACAAAGCCAGCAGTTCAAGCCACACGCACGCATGTGAGTCACGTGTGAGCTGAATGCCCCACACCGTACAACTGCTAGTGGTGTGCCTTGAAGGCTACAGTACAGTACATTGCATTTGAATTGCAGCGGCTGCATGGCCGGTGGCACCAGACCTACCTGCAGCACAGCATCAGTGTCAGACCCCTGCTTCATCATCTCCAGTAGCACTGCCGTCTTGGCCACAGCGTAAGGTGAGACATCAAACCCCACCCACACGAGGGGCTGCAGCTGACCAACAGCACGCACAGAGTCGAACCCACTGTCGCTGCTGCTGGTGTCGCTTGCAAGGCTGTTGCGTACATTGACGCTGTGTGCTCGGGCCAGAAGTTCTACCACATGATCTGGCTTGGCTGCCTCCTCCTCCTGCTGCTGCTGCTGCTGCCGCCTCCCTTGCTTCCCTTTCCTCACCTGCCTCCCCCGCTTCCCCTGCTTTCCCTGCTTTTCTGTGCTTGCAACCTGTGCCTGTGTTTCCCCTGCCAGCCCTTTCACATGCGCCGCTGGCTCCGAGCTTTCCGTTGTGGTTTCCTCCCACCTGCTAACAGCTGCTGCAAGCTCGCCCAGATCTGCAAAGCCCACAGCCACATGAGTGGAACCTGGCAGCAGGTACACATGCTCACATGGAGTGTTGGAGAAGCTCTGCCCGCTCACTCTCGTGCTGTCGTACGTGATGGGCTCTGTCTTCGAGAGTACAGTACCTGGTTCAGCCGTCAGGAAGCTCATGAAGGACTCCTCAGTTGCAATCTGTGTCAACATCAGCAGCGTGACAGCAGAAAACCTTTGCTGAAGGTCCGAGCATGTCAGAGAAGAGAACTGCATAAAGTCATCCTCGGAATTGGGCACCATCTTGAAATTGCATTCGTTCCTTGGCTGTGTCGGCTTGAGGCAGGGCAGTGCCCTTGACTCATGCAGCTCAGGTGTTGCACTAGTTTAGGTGTTGCACACAAGCAGCTTGCAAGGCCTCAAAAGTCTGCCAGACAGTGTTGGCCTAGCACTCTTCATCATGACCAGTGGCCTTGATCATCCACTGCAATGCAGCTCTACCCCATTGCCCCGGGACTTTAGCTATAATTTCAACTCAGCCTAGCACACCAAGACCCTGACAAGGCTTCACTAGCTACGTTGGTTTGACATTGTCGGCCTTCCAGGTTGATGATTGAGTGCAAACAACCCACCTGGGCACCAAGCCGCATCGCCAACAGCTCACCAGGGATGTCAGCACGGTCACCCCGCAGCCCCATCATGTGTAACGGCATCATGCGTGCAGACAGGTGCGCATCGTTGACCCTTGCCTGCACAGCCGCACACTCCTTGGTACTCAGCCTGCAAGCCAACACAAGCGCAGCCATGCAACACACACACAAACATGCCGCGGGAGCAACGCGCCGCTCGTTTGGGGGCCACAGCTTGCCAGCAGCTGGCCAACATGCTGGTTGTGCACTTGATGGTGTCAACATGCTGCCATGACAACTTCTGATGCTGGCATGGGACTAGCAGCAGGCAGGTGTCTTGGTGGGTCAGGTTATGCATCAACACGGCTTCTGCAGTCTGCAACACTGCATCAGGACATCTCTGGCTGCACGCTGTGCTGGTGGTATGGCGACCTCCAAGGTGCATGGCACGCATGCGCATGTGCACTGAGGTCGATCTTACCCCGTGCCACCAGAGCTGCTGATAGCAGAGAAGTCCTTGTCAAAGGCGGGCACGCGCGTGTCAATGGCACCTGCTGCTGCCATAGCGTCCTCAAACTTCTGCCTCAGAGCACGAAAGGGCCCTAAGAGCGCGTCCATCAGGCCCATTCCCGACTCATTTATGCTGTCAACGCTCCTTTTGGCTGGATAGCTATCATAAACAGGGGACTTGCTTGGCTGCCTGGGTTTGAGCCAGCGGCGTTTGCTGGACTGTGGCTTGTGCTTATTTTTGGCTGCACTGACCTGCACACTGCAGCACCTTGACATTGGTGCTGCAGGGGCAGGCCCAGGTCGCAGCAGCTGCTGCCTCAACATGCTCAACTATCGCAACTAAGATATTTCTGGGCTGGTGCCCGAAGTGATTTCACGAGGATCCTCTAGAGGCAGCAGGAGGTGAGTGCAGGTCGGCCGACTGACCACCAGATCGCGGTGCAGATGGCAGATACGCTGCGAGTCGTTGCAATTTCAACGTGAAATCATTTACGGTGTTGTTTCAACGCCTGTAATGATGAGTGTGGGATGAAGCGCACTCGTGCTAGTGTTGCCGTAACCGTGGCACGGACAGAGTCACCCGGGCCTCACCCGGGCCCGCCCCCCGGGGGGCCGACCCTCGAACGCGCACAAATAACCTATATAATGCCCATCCATCCTCGAAACACATCTTCTTGATAGATGTTGGTCTTCCGACATTTCTTCTCAGGCAGGAATCAACTCCTGTGGCGCCGTACGGGACCTCATACTCAACACCACAACCTAATACTCAACACCACAACACCACGTCTCCGGCTGCAGTGACCCTGGAGAAGATACGCCCAGCACAGCAGCACTCTTACAGCTGCAGGGACCGAGCATTCAAAACCATCCTGCATGCACATGCTGCACCAAGAAGACAGCGCTGCAAAACAGGGAGGGAAAAGTGCTGCAGAGTATTGCTGCTGCATGCACATCACACCTAATGCAGCGGTATCATACCACCTGGCAGGCTCCTATTCCATACAAGGCAGTCTCAAGGAGACGAAACAAAGTCATATCCAGGCCATCAAACAGTGTGTGCTGTGCAAGATGCCAGACTTCCACCTGAGGTAACCAGCACCAGGCGCCTACTGCTGTAACAGATGTCAGGCGCAGGACTACGACACACCGTGTGCTGGTGACCAGCACATGCCAAGGCAATCAGCGCATCACCAGAGCATTGCTGCACAGAGGCACTGCTGCCCTGCAGCCAACTTGAGTCTTCGGGACACCACCTCAACTGCCCTCATGCACCCACATCGCAAAGCCACTCATGCACCCACAGATTCGCACACACTCTGCCACACACTCATGCACACACTCCGCCAGAGCACGCCACAACCAACATCTCATGCCAATGAGCCTCGGGGCCTGATGCCGCTGCCTTGCTTGTCCCAGGCCTGCAATGTGGGCGGAATTCCCAAGATTTCGAGCTTCCCAAAGTTCTGCTGCACAGTGTTTGAGGTCTACCGCTGGGGCCCAGCTGCCTCACTTGTCCCAAGCCTGCTTTGCCTTGGGGAACTGAGCTGCCCTGGCCTCTGCAATCCCCTTGTCCTCCCACCAGCGCTCACCGCCCACAGGCACGATGGCGTAGGTGTTGAGGGCCGGGTGGGAGGTGAAGTAGTGGGTCTTGATGTGGTCTAGGTTGACAGACGCGGCAACGCCAGGGGTGTGGAACAGGTCTGCTGTGTAGCCTCGCAGGTTGGGGTACTGGTGGATGAACTTCTTGTTTGTCTTGAAGTACACCACGTACACCTGGGCAGCACAACAGGATGGTTGTGCAGCAGCAGCAGCAGCAGGACGAGGGCAGCACAGGTGCATTGGCTGTCAGGCATTCGGACGCATGTGTCAAAAGCTGCCGCGGCCAAGTGACATGGTGCTTGTACTGTGCTATGTACTGGCTGCAGATGGCCTGCGTGTTGCATGTGCCATGCATGTGCACTGCCTGCATATGGTGCTGCTTCTGTCTGCTGCTGCACGTCAACTCCTTTTCATCCTCCCTTCTGTCCCTTTCCCCTTCACTTCACATCCTGCTGCACTCCACCCCCATCCCAATTCCCTCATCCCCAAACACACACCCACACAGCAGACGCATCGTCGCCCGCGGCAGCTTACATGGTCGAAGCGCACAAGTGTCATGAACAGGCGCACGTCTGCCTCAGTGAGCCTGTCGCCCAGCAGGTAGCGGCTGCTGCCCAGGATGGACTCACAGCGGTCCAACGCATCAAACAGCTCCCTGCACGCACAACAGCACCAGGTACCGGCAGTGCTGAGGACGACGACGCAAAAGCTAAGCCAGGGCAACAGGGCCAGGTTGACGTATGTGGCATGACGCATGCAGGCAAAGTGTGTGAGTGCGTGGGTAAAGGTCTGTGGTCCTTATCCTGGAGGCAGCGTAAGGAGCAGCTTCACTGCTGCTAAGGCAGGTCCACCTTGTTGTAACAAACACGGCTGGTCAGGCAGCCAAGGTTGACAGGATGAGCCGACAAGATTTGAGCTTGACCATGCCGGAAGGCTGAACTAGCGCTGCCAGTGTACTGCTCGCTGGTCCAGGACAGC
>QAXK01004208.1:0-12369 GCA_004335735.1 Chlorella sp. KRBP | reverse complement strand
TGTGGATCCGCGCCATCTGATATGCCCGGTAGTGGGCTCATGCCCCACTGAGGTATCCCAACAGATGTCAAAACCGACATACACACACCACGCCGCAAGTGGGGCAGGTTGCGCCACCAGAGTGTGGAGCGGGGTAGGAACATATATTAATATTTAGATACTCCACTCCAGGGGTCCAGGGTGCCAGGAATGTGAAATAAGGTCCCTCACCTGCCACGCTGCTGTCGGCGTGGTTCAGGGAGGCGTGCGAGGACACGTGCGCCAGGCGCTGCTTGTGCACCTCATGGGCCACAGAGCTGCGTCCCAGCCCGTGCGTGGTGCCCAGCGGCTTGACGTGCACCTTGGTCTGCAGCCACAGCGCGTGCGGGCAGGGCGTGGCGGTCTCAGAGATGCTGTGCAGGATGCGCCCGCTGTGCGCCTGGCACGCCCCTCGCCCCAGCACTAAGGCCCCAGCACTAAGGCGTGGCGTGGGTCCGTGCTTCCTGACCAGGTGATGGTTTCTCTCAGTGTGCCGCACGAGTGCAAACACAGCCCTCAGACGGTTGGTTGGCATCCCCAGCCAGCCCCCACCACTAGCGCATACTCACCAGGTGGTGGTTGCCATCGGCGTTGTGGCGCTGCACGATGCGCTGCTCGCCGTGCACATGGCTGTGCTCCAGCATGGCCTGGCGCACCATCTCCTCGCGCTGGTGCGGGTCGGCGCCCTCGATGATCGACTCTGCGCACGGTGCGTGACACGCCACAGCGCACCGTGTGATCGACTCGCCAGACACTCGACGCGACGCGCGGAGGAATGGCGAGCATCAACAGTGCGCAAGCAGCCTCACCGTGCGCCATGCTGGGCGGGCGGATGACCAGCAGCGACGAGCCAACCTGCGCGCCGAAGAAGCTAGGCGCCGCGTGCGTGCTGCCGCTCGGCGCGTGCGACACGTCCGCGGCGGTCAGGATGTCGGGCACCGCTACGCTGCCCGCCGTGGCCGACGGGCCCGCCGCGGGGGACGGGGCCGCTGAGTCGTTGTTCCCCGAGCCCACCCGCGCGACATCGATGGCCGACGCGCTGCGGCGGTGGCGGCTGCTGCTGCCGTTGGCCTGAGCCAGCGCCTGCGAGGAGAGAGACAGTGTGCATCACAAACGAGCTGGACACGTCATGCCTAGCCAAACGAGAGCCCCAGGCAGATCGTGCGCAGCAGCACGGACCACGCCTTCGCACCTCAGCGTGACCGTCGCCGCCGTTGGCCACCTCCACGTCGACTCCCCTTGGCGAGGTCGGCGTGCTGTCCCCACCCGCCCCCGCCCCGCCGTGCGACTTGCTCAGCCCAATACCGTCCCCACCCGACTCAATCCCCTGGTGATCGCTCATGTTGGTCACGCTCTGCACGCGGCCGAAGCGCGACATCCGACCCGACATGCCGCTCGGCGTGCGCAGGTGGCGCGACCGGTTCCCAGCCGCCGCTCCCTGCCCGCCCTGGCCATCCCCTCCACCGCTCATCCGCTCCCCAGCCCCGCTTGTGCGCGCGGCCGCAGGTGCGCCGCCGCCATCTGCCGTTGCGGCAGAAGCGTCAGTCTGAGACACTCGCACGAAGGGAGAGCCAGAGGTCAGGTCCCCTTCCGGGCCAGTGCTCGACACCTGCAGCTCCACCTGTGGCGCCATCGTGAGGCTGGACTGCGTGGGGATGCTGGTCGACTTCTGCGGGTAGCCGCCCGAAAGCACGCGGGCGAAGTCCTCCTCTGTGGGACCCGCGAACCCTGGGCGGGCGGCGGCCGCTTGGGGTGGTGACGCGAGCGGATTGGAGGTGGAGGAGATATTGCCGAAGGGCGTGGAGCTGCGGGTGGCGAGCGCGATGCCTGCGGCGTTGGCGCCGTGGCCGCTGCCACCGGGCACGCCGGGCAGGTTGTTGCTGCTGGTGGCGGCCAGCGCGGCGCGGGAGGTGGTGGCGAGCTGCGAGCGCGAGGTGGTGGCGAGCTGCGTGCGGGAAGTGGTGGCGAGCTGCTGCTCGTTGGCCTTGGCGAGAGCCTGCGAACGGTGCAACCAAGTGCGGCGGGGTAGCGAACCGTTAGGGAGCTTTCTCGGCGAGCAGCAGGTGCGGCTTCGCCCTCGAGCACTCGAGCGCGAGACCACACGTGTACTCGTCGCTGACCTGGCTGCCGGTGTAGTTGCGCGCACTGCCCGACTTGGCGCCCGCGGAGTTGACGTGCGCCGCCTTGACCTTGGCGTGCGAGAGCATGCCCGTGTACAGCGCGTTGAACATCTGCGCAGTTGGGGCGCAACAGCGGGACAAGCCTCCATTCAGCCACGCATCAGCCCGCCAGCCAGAAAGGCTTCATCTCGCTCCACCGCAAACCAGCGCCACAAGGCCACACACACAGTAACAGGAGCACCGACAGCACTGGCCCCTCTCTGCCCAGAACTGCACCTTGAAGGCGTTGTGAGCGGGTCCAGCAGTCACCGCCGCCACGTCCTCTGCGTGCGCACACGCCACCACAAGTACGCTCCCTCACTTACACTCCGGCAGGCCTTGAAAGGCATTGGGAAGCAACAGCCGTGTGCGCCCCCTCTGCACCAACCTGGCAAACCCTACACCGGCACCTTCCAGGCACCTTCCCTGCCCTCTATATGCCTAGGCAGGCGCAACGCACCGTTGAGGCGCGTGAGGCTGTGGCTGCGGTTGTACGCCGCCTTGCCCGAGCGCGCGTTGCCCAGGTGCCTCGAGCTGCTGGTGGTGCTGGTGGTGCTGGGCCCGCCGGACGCCATGGGGGGCAGGCTCTTTGCCCGCTTCTTGGCGTCGGTGGTGGCCCCGGGCTCGTCCCAGGTGGCGGGGCACATAGCGTCGTCCTTGACCACCAGGATCTCGCTAGTGTTGCTGCGCACACAAAGGTGGGGGCATATCAGGTGGGGCCACAGCAGTACAGGTGGGGCCACAGCAGTACAGGTGGGGCAACAGCAGCACAGGTGGGGCCACAGCAGTACAGGTGGGGCACTTAGCAGCATAAGAGCGGTGGGCGAGAGCAGGTCAGCGTGGCAAGCGTGCGGATCGCTGAAGGAACGTGACCACAGCATCCCGCACCATGTGTGTTGCGCTGCGCAACGGCATGGAAGGCAACGGCATGGGAAAGCAATGGCATGGAAGGCACGGAAGCTTGGCAACATGGCATCACGCCCACACCAAAGCACCATGCACCCCGTGTGATGCGCTGCGCCATGGCAGCGTCTCATAAAAGCTTCACAACATGGCGCCACGCCCACACCACAGCACCGCGCACCCTGTGTGTTGCCGCGCCATGGACCCCGGATCCGGCGCCACACCCGAGGGACCCTGCTGCAGCATCTGCGACTCGTTCTTGAAGTTCCACTGCGTGGCGCGGCTCAGGTCGTCCTTGAGCTGGGCCATGTTGTCGCGCATCACCTGACAGCAACACCAACGAAACCACACCCAAGGCGCACATGCTTGGTCATCTGTCTGCGCAAGTGTGCCATGTTGTCGCGCATCGCCTGCAGCTTGACAGCCCTCGCGGACACCGTGTCTATGTGCTTCATTGCATCTGGTTTGGCGCCTCAGTGTGGGCGTGTCAGATGTCCCGCAGCCCAAAGTCAACGGAGCAAAACACAAAACGCTTGGTGATACGAACACCGCGTGTGTGTGAGGAAAAGAGAGGGACAGAGCGTGACGGAAAGCTCTTGGTGATACAAACACCGTGTGTGTGGGAAGGAGTGTAGAGAGGGAGAGAGGAATGTAGAGAGGGAGAGAGGGCGAGCTCACCTGCTGTCGGTCCAACTCCTCGCGCTCCTCCGCCTCGTAGTCAACCTGCACGTCATGACGAGACAAAGTTCATCACGTGATTAATCTGTGATGGATCACGGCGTGTGTATGCAGGCAACAGGCACACACGTCGGTTCAAGGGCAGGGCACCGGGCAGCAGCGCCGCCAGCACCAGAGCAAGAGCACCAGCAGCAACAAGCGCATGCACCATACCACTCACGTCATCAGGGTCCACCGCCGAGCACCAGAGCAAGAGCACCAGCAGCACAAAGTGCAGCCAGCACCAGCAGCAACAAGCGCAGGCACCATACCACTCACGTCATCGGGGTCCACCGCCGAGCACCAGAGCAAGAGCACCAGCAGCACAAAGTGCAGCCAGCACCAGCAGCAACAAGCGCAGGCAAACCACTCACGTCATCGGGGTCCACCGCCGAGCTGGAGCGGTCCAGCGAGTCGTTGCTGGCCAGGGGGGAGACGGAGCGGCAGCAGCAGCAGAACCACGCAAACCAAGCCACCGTGGCGCGCATCCACTGTGGGTACAGGTAGTCGCGCCAGTGCACCGACGGCTGGCACTCTGCATGAAGTGGCACACGGAACATCACGCATCATCGTCATGTGATTGCACCGTGGCGCGCATCCACTGTGGGTACAGGTAGTCGCGCCAGTGCACCGACGGCTGGCACGCTTGCATGCAGTGGCACGCAAGGCATGATGATCAGCAGCACGAGATCGTGAGCAGCAGCAGCAGCAGCAGCAGAAGCAGCAGCAGCAAAACCATCACAACCACGATCACCACCATAAGCACCACTCACCTGGCAGTTGCTTGTCCAGAACCACCTGGAAGTCAGAGGCGTGCTCCACCGCCGCCCAGTCCACGCCCTGCAGCATCTCATCGTCCTCGGCGTCGCCCTGAAGCTCCTCCAGAGTGGTCAAGGTGAAGCGGAAGAACGTGTCCTTGACCTGTGCATGCACGCAAGCATCAGGCACACGGAGCGACAGAGTCCTGACCTGTGCACATGCAACTGTGCTGCTGTAGGCACGGTGGGCTGCGGCACGGCATGTTTGGGCCATGAACGTGGCACGTGGCACGTGGCCCAGTGAATGACCAGCAACATCCTGTTCGCTCTTAGAACACCATGACGGTCACAATGACTGGAAGGAAGGAAGGCACTCGACGTGGCTGCGCATGAGCAGTTGCTCTTGCTGATCTTGTTTCTGGCAGTCACACGGCACCAAATGGAAGGCGGGCAGCAGGAGCCTGCACTCACGTGGCTGCGCATCAGGAGCTGCTCCTTGCTGATCTTGTTGAGCTTGAGCAGCGTCATGAGCGGTGCGGCCAGCGGCGCGTTGATGATGAGCGTCAGCAGCACAAAGCCAGCCGTGTACATGGCAGCCTCCGCCTTGACGCGCTGCACAGTGCACGCAAGCGAGTGGGTGGGTGGGTGGGTGGGTGGGTGGGTGAGTGAGCAAGCAAGTGAGTGAGCAACGGCACAAGCAAGAAGAGAGGGAGGGAGGCAGCATGCAAGGGAGTGAGGGAGCGTGAATCTCCTGCAGCAATCCGATTGCGTGGTGAGGTGCGTGTGTGGCGATGGTCTGCGCCAGCACACCCCTCCGTGTTTCTAAGCATAGGGCCCACACTCACAGTGGTCTGCGTGTCGTCCGACTGCGTCGTGAGCGTGGCGATGGTCTGCGCCAGCACCAGCGACAGGCTGCCGCGCAGGCCGCCTGCCGACAGGAAGACAATCTCCTGGAAGGACAGGTCGCCGCCCACGCGCAGCCACCGCAGCGCCTTGAACCTGCGACCGGTAAGAAGCAGCAGCACACGTTCAAGCCACCGCAGCGCCTTGAATGTCCTGGTCAGCAGGCGCGGCGTGCAGCACGCGCCCACGCAAGAGCCGCACCGTTGGCAGTGCAAGGGCAAGGGCAGCACTATACCATCTTTGCTTGCCTTCCAAAACAACAACAACACACAAGGCTCTCCATCCTCCACTAAGACAAGCAGGAGGGCCCCTGTACACAAAATTCACAATGTATGCAGTTCCATTTACAGTGCAGCTCTCCCATCGTTCCCCACTCACGAGACGAGCAGGAAGACGAAGCGCACGGCAAACACGTAGACGTAGATGATTGGCAGCTTGTAGAGCGCGACCGAGACGAGCTCAGAGGCGCCACCCGATGAGTAGAGCTGGTTGCTGGCCCTGCGGTCAGGGTTAACGGTAGGGTTCAGGTTAGGGTTAAGGCTCAGGGTGCGGATGCGACGCGAGTCAATGGCGTGAGGCAGCGGCGGGATGCTGGGGCTGCACGGTGTGGGGCAGGAGGACACACAAACAGGCCAAGTAGAAGAGCTAGGCGCCGCGCCTGATAGTGAAGTTGACGCTTGACGCGCCGACGTAGAAGAAGATGAGGGCGTTGACAATGAAGATCATGACGGCCCAAAAGTGCGCAAAGATGCCGCTCTGCCGCACCTGCAGCAGCAAAACACATCATTGGTTTGGGGCATGCACCAGGGCTAGTTGATGCCACAAGGGGCCGCCGCCGTGCAAACACATGTGGCAGCCTGTCCTTCAAGTCACAACAATTCTGCCGCGCCTGACGCGTGGAACGTTGCCTGCCAAGCCAAACTGTGCCTGCTGCGCGCCAGACGCCCCCACAGAACGTGCGCCTGCTGCACGCAAACGCCCACCAGACGTGTGTTTGCTGCTGCACGCAAACGCCCATCGGACGTAGTGCCAGCCGGTCGCACCTTGTTGCTGACGCCCCACAGCAGCGTGGCGCTGCCGTACAAGCCGTACGCCACCACGGCCACGCAGCCAGAGCCCTTGCAAAACACCTGCAGAGCGCACACGCTGAACAGGCCTTGGCGCATGTGGCGCGTGCTGCGGACTTTACGCAGCGGACTTTACGTGGCGGACTTCACGTAGCGGACGCATGCAAGCGCCTGGGTGAGTTTGCTGGCACAGGCGCCCACATCATGCCAGGCGCACCTGGGTATGCGCCTGCCCATGTCTGTGCCCTTCACTTCACCAACCCAGTGAAGTCTAAGTAAGACTGGCTCTCCGCTTGACTGTGTTGTGCTCCCTCCACTTCACTAACTGTACTCTCCAGTTCCATGCGTGTGCTCTGCACTTGACTGTGGTGTGCTCCCTCCACTAGGGGCCACGAGGCGGGCGCACCTGGGTGATGTAGAAGCTGAGGTACGCGCCTCCCATGGTGAAGCCAACCTCAATGAAGGGCGGCATGTTGCGGTACTGAAGCCAGATGAACAGGTACCTGCACGAAGGGGGGGGGCGAGGAGCAAAGGTAGCTCGCACCTCAGCGTGCGCGTGCGCATGTGTTCTGTTGGACATGCGTTCCTGATCACCTGACGCAACGCTCAAGTTCGCGGCAGTGCAGAGCACCCACAACCGGCCAGGCAGTCACAGCGAACACGGCATGCCATGTAGCCACAAGGCCTGCCATATGCACTGCTGGCTGCCCACACACCGACCCTGCCAACCAGTACACAATCCATACAAAATCCCCTCGTTAGCTCACTTGTTGAAGATGCCCATGCCCATGCCAATGGCCACGCCGATGAGCGCCGTCTCCACTGTCTTGGCCACAATCTCGCCAATCTCCTCACCAAGCGGCTGCACAGGTGAGGACATGCAACGCAACGGGACGAAACGACACAGGTGAGGGAAGGGGGGCCAGCGGCTGCGGCCAGCCAGGCGCTGTCAGCACGCAGTGTTGTGGCTTTTGCAGTGATGACGCACTGTGCTGTGCGACATCTGATGTGCAGGAAACTGCACTGCCAGCAGTGCCCGCGCAGCCACCACACACACCTTGTGAGTACCTGGTGCTGCACCAATACCACATTCCATGGCAGCCGCTCTACCACCCCCATCACCACCCCACCAGTCCACCCCCAACACCACCCCACCAGTCCGTCACCCCATCACACCCCATCTCTCACACACCTTGTTCTCCTGGTGCATCACCAGCTCCTTGAAGATCTCGAACAGAGTGAGTGAGGAGGCGTCGTTGAAGAGTGACTCGCCCTCGAGCAGCACTGACAACGTCTCGGGCGCACCGCCTGCAGCAAGCGCACACATGCATACAAAGTCATTGCACCAGCCATGCACCACCTGAATGTGTCCCCGACGTCAGTACCAAACCACGCCCTGCCCCTGCCGCCACCTGAATGTGTTGCCGCAATCAGCACCCAAACCACGCCCTGCCCCTGCCGCCACCGCCGCCGCATCCCTGCTCCTCCCTGCGATGCCCACGCCACCACACCTCCCCTCACACCCAAGCCAGCCGCAGCCCGCATGTGCCGCCACTGCTGCCGCATCCCTGCTCCTGCCTGCATGGCCCACGCCACCACCACTTCCCTCCCACCCAAGCCAGCCACAGCCCGCACCTGCCGCCAATGGCCCTGCCACCACCACACCTCCCCTCGCACTCAAACTACCCACAGCCCGCACCTGCCGCCAGCGCCGCGCACACTGCCGCCGCGTCCGTGCTTGCGATGGCCGCCCCAAAGAGCGCCACGTACGCCGCGTCCCATCCGTTGGCTTGCAGGTTGAGCCCGTAGAGCATGAAGGGCACTAGGACCAGGCACGTGGTGATGACCATGGCAAACGCCATGGTGATGACGTTGACTATCATCTGCACGCACGCGCGCGCACACACATACACGACACATGCGTGGACAAGGTGTTGCTGCTGCTGGCATGCGTGCCTGCAGCCAGCTGGGGTGACAGGTCGTTCGTCACTGGCAACGGGAGTGTTTAATCCTCGCAAAGGTGAGGGCCATTCCCACCTTTGCTAGCCTCCCCACCTCACACAGAACATCACGCACTTCACCTCACCGATGTGCATCAGAGCACCACCACATCTCACCTTTTTCAACATGAAAAAGTCGATGCGCACGGCCACGTCCAGCAGGAAGGGCGGCAGAAACACGAAGACAAAGATGTCGGCGGGACGCATGCCTAGCCACAGGTTGACGGCGTTGCTGACGTGGCCCAGGTTGTAGTAGTAGGCAAAGACCTGGTAGACGCCACCTGTGTGCGGGTCACACAAGGTCGAATTCACACGACGGTCACTTTGCTTGACGAGGCCTGCCTGGCGATCTTCTTTCGTGACGGCTGCAGCATCATGACACCTGTCGTGAACGCTATGCAATGATGATGATGATGATGATGATGATGATGGCACGACGGTCAAGGCCAGCGGTGTGCGACGGCATGGCAGACGGCATGGCATGGTCACAGCCACACGGTTGTGGCACCGGGCGCTCCCTGCCTCGGCCACAGTCACGGCCACGGATGTTGCGAGGTCAACAGGCGCTCCGGAAATGCACATTCACGTACACGAGCCCCCAAGTGTATGACCCAGCCACACACACAGTGGCACTGTGGGCTGGTGCAGCAGCGTGTGCACGAGCACCCCTCAGCCCTCCCATGACGCCCGCTGCTGCTGAACTTGCTGTCCACGTGAAGGGCCAGTTGCACATTGCTCGCCAAACCGAGAGCGGCTCCTGCACATCCTGGCTTGCCCTGCTGGCCGCTGCACACTGCTGGGCACCCGGGGTGGGGTGTGGGGGTGGGGGCCCCCCGATTTGCGCCTCCTCAACCGCCACTCAGCCGAGTAACCGCCGGGATCTCTGAGTGGCCCGCACCTGCCACCAGGCTGATGAGCGCGTCCCAGCGCGGGGAGGCCATGGACATGGTGGCGATGGCCATGCCGGCGAAGAACACTGCGGTTGCAGCAGGCAGCACCAGGTGGCACCCGTCGGCTGGAGCCGCGGTCACATGACCGGCTGCGGACGCGCCGACGTGACGCCAGCTACCGCACCTGCGTCGAAGCCCCCATCTGCGCCGCCCAGGCCGTCACCATGGTGCCGTTGTCGTTGCAGGAGCACACAGCAGCAGCAGGCAGGCACACTTCAGCGTGCGGGGAACCCTTTGGTGCCAACAAGAGCACCACACGAGCAAGCACCCCGTCCTTGCGCCTGGCCTCCGCAGCAAGGTCGCACCTGGAACCAGGCACCTGCGCGCGCACGGAGAGCAGGCAGCGGGGTCTGGTCATCGACTCTGCTCCTCGTCCTCGTCCTCGACGGGCCGTCCACCAGCGTGCGCTCCCCACGACTGCGCACCAGTTCCATTGAGTCGGATTGTCGGCACGATGCGAGTAGGTCACGTTCTGCGACGCGCAGTAGAACTCGGACTCAGCGGACGCCTCGCCTCCTCCTCCTTCGCTCAAGAGCCATCTCACGGGCAGCATCGCTGCAGCCCAGCGTGGGGGCAGCAAAAAGGTCTGGCCCTTCTCTCCTCTCTCTCCTGGCAGGGTCTGGTTGGGTTTGGTGGCGCCGTGTGGTCCGCATGCATGAGTCACGGCCGGCACAGGAGAGGAAACCAGCAAGAACAGCGTGCAGCAGCTTGCAAGGGATGTAGTATTGGTGTGATGGATCGCTTCCGCGCGCCGGCGGCGGGAGGTGGTGTGGGGTGGGGCGCTCCCGAAGCCACGCACACGTACAGCGCGCCGGAGTGTGGGCCACGCTCGACACCAGAAAGTCTCCAGAGAGCCTGTGGGCCGTGCAGGTTGATGCAGCACGGTGGGACGCGTGGGCCAAGGGTTGCCTGCCCCGGCGCGCCGGACCGGCGAGCTCTGCTGCATCCTGATGCTCAGTGGCAGACGGCCTCGCGAGAGCCTTGCCTCCAGTGCGTTCCGCCTGCACCTGATGGCTGTGCAGCACACATGGCCAGGGAAGCGCGTACGAGGCCGCACTAGTACAGGCATGGGCGACGGCCGCTGCGCAATCTGCTCCCTCAGTGCCAGGACAAGAGCCCCTCCGCACAGGAAAGGAGCACAGTGCTACCAGTACTGGTGTATGCGTGGATGGTGGCCGTGCGGTGGGCCGTGGGCGCGGGGCGTGCGGGCGCCCAGCCCCGCGCGTGTGCAACAGCAGCAGGAGGGCTCACACAGGGACCCACCACCAAGCCTGCCTGTGGATGGAGTATTCGTCACCTGCACGAAAGTGTGGGCGCCCACCACGCAATTGTGTGTCGCCTTCGAAGGCGACACAATGCGGGCTGTGGGCGATGATGATGGAGGCGATCCATATTGTGCGCTCATTGGGGCCCAGTGCGCGTCGAAATCGCCTCCATACACATTCCTGCTCCAGGCGGACTCGTTGCCCCCCGTCGTCGGGCAGAGCTCTCAGGCTCGCCATAGAGGCCGCGACTGCGCACCTTGTGCATTGCACACACATTGCAGGCACACTCGGTAGAGTGGGAGGGACGCACACTCCTTGAGCAGCCCACACTTCTTCGAGCCGCAGCAGTGCCTCAACGGATGGCAGCGAAGAGGTCGCGGGCGCGCACGGCTGGTGCGCTCGCAGCAGTGCTGGTGTGCAGTGCGGCAATGTGGAGCTCCACTGGCGCAGCTGCGCAGGGGCAGCACGCCACGAGCGCAGCTGCGCCTGCAGTGGCTGCTGCAGCAGCAGCAGTGGAGGGCACGCTGCAGGCGCTGCAGCACAGCAACGGCACCACGCAGCTTTACCTGCTGGTGCCCACCACGGGGCAGGTACGGCCGCTCGCGTTCGCCGCCGGCGGGTGGCAGCAGCACCAGGCGGCGCTGCAGCCGGGCACGCGCCTCAGAGTGACCGCACGCCCCTCCTCGTCGTCAGCGCTGCACGTGGAGTCCTATGAGGTGCGGCTGTGCTGCCGGGGTACTGAACCCACGCATGTCGGCGAAGTGGGAGCACGCACCAACTCAATAGTGCACCTTGTCTCCACCACCACCGCTAACAGGTGCTGGCCCCATCAGCGGCCGCCCATCAGAGCGCCAGGCGCCTCCTGCAGGGCAGCGGACCCATCTACCCCCACCCGCAGCAGGCTTTCGAGCTCACCTCCATCACCTACCTCTTCACCATCTGTGGCAAGGCGCCACGCAAAGGACCCGAAGTGCGTTGCCGGACTGCTCTGGCACAACCTTGCGGCCTTGCATCATCACCAGCAAACGAGGTCTCAGAGGCCCCGGCAGCACTGGCTCGCGCCCTACACGCCAGTCGAGGCACACATCTGTTGTGTGCCTCGCCACGCGTGCATGAGCAGGACGTGCGTGCGCTGCTCTTCACCAACGACTACTCTCTGGACAAGGTGTACCAGGGGTGCTCCCAGGGCCAGGCGCGCGCCCGCCCCGACGACAACCTGGTCCTGCCCGTCAACATCCCCTGTGGGGCCACCACGGCCGACGGGCAGGTGGTGAGCCAGAACGGCGGGTGTGGATGGGACGACGCCATCCGGGCGCGCACCTGGGCCGACGCCTACGTCAAGGTGGGCCTGTTGTGAACACACGCATATCCGCCCAGCTGCGACACCTACTCCAGACGTGCCAGGAGCTAGAAAGCAAGCAGGCAAGCTGGGACAACGATCAGTATGTGCGCGCATGTGCCAGGGTGTTGCTTTGCATACCAGCAAAGGAAAGCACGCACAAGCCCCCCTGCCACCTGTGATGATGCCTGCTCGTGCTCGACTGCCACCTGTGGTGGTGATGATGATGATGATGATGATGATGATGATGATGATGATGATGATGATGATGATGCCTCACCTGCTCCACC